>CAUYUJ010000392.1:581577-621577 GCA_963575745.1 Prorocentrum cordatum
GCCGCCGAAGGGGGGAACGGAATTGAGTGCCCCCCCCCTTTTTGAGCCACGGGGCCAAAAAAGCCTCACAGACCCCTCGAAGAGCCCCAAGAGGGCCCCAAGACTCCCAAGATGAGCCCCAAGAGTGCCCGAAGAGTGCCCGAAGAGGCCCCACGGGGACCCCAAGCGAATGCCTAAGATGGCCTTAATCGTCCTTCCAGAACTTCTCACGACAGCACATATCCTCCTCCTCCTGCCCCAAGATGGTCCCAGGATGTCGAGCATGGCTCAAGATAGCCTCCGACAGACCTCCAAGAGGCCTCAAGACAGAATAAAGATGGCCCAGAATAACTGAACACGGCTCAAGATATCCTCCGACAGCCTCTAGGCAAGCATGGCTCTAGATAGCCTCCAAGAGGTCTCTAGAAAACCTCAAATGGTGTCTTGATGGGCTGGTAGGGATACGCGAAACGCCAAGACTTCAGAATAGCGTAACCCGCTGCATTCCAGCTAAATGTAGCAAAGCAGCTTGTTGAGCTTTGGTACACGCTGCAAAAGCTAAGGCATGTACCGTTGAAATGAGCTAAACTATGCTAAACCGGTTTAAAGCGTGAGTCTGCTTACATAGCTCAAGCCTCAAAAAGCTGAGCAAGGTCCTGTTCAGCCAAGCAAGGCTGGATCCAGCTTTCACCCAGTCCTATGAATTCAACTTTTTTCGACTGGGGCGGGCTGTCCCAGAGATGTCAATCGATCGATGGACATCTGCGATCCTCGGGGATGGAAGACCCCGTGCTGGAATCGAAGTCTCGAGGAGCGCACCCGCACCCCACCCCTGGGCGGTCCCGCAAATGCCTATCATAAAGCCCTCTTCTATCCCCAGGGATGACATTCCCCGGGCACTGGAAGCGAGGCAAGCCTGGAGCACCGCGGCCCCCAGGCGGTTCCTCGCACGTCTGTCAGAGAGGAATATTCTGCCAGGAGGATGTTCATCTAGATGTCTGTATGTCGATCTCCAGCCCCCCAACGTGTATATCAGATGTACATCTAGGTGCCCACGCCTCGATTCCAAACATGTATACCGTTTGTCAATCTAGATGTCACCCACCGGCCTCCAAAAGATGTAGATTCAAGCTCTGCACATGGGACATATAGGACAAATTGCCAGCACATCCATCCACAGAGTTCACGTGTTCCGTCTGCTTTTTCAAGAGGGGCTCAATAGGAAGGGCAAACACTCCACGCAAATCGACACATTGATGTTGCCTGGCGGATGTCATGAAGATGTCGATTGTATTGGCGCCCACCAGGTCCACCCCCTCACATTAGCGCGGCCATGGGCGGCCATTCCGTTCCCCGCGCAGCACTTCCGGTTACGCAACTGCCTCGAAAGGCCCTTTGGGAAGAACGGGGCTCATCCTACCCCCCGCGAGGACTGGAGTCAGCCAAAGCTGACCACCAGTATATTGATAAATCGTTTGCTTGTCAATGCGAACTCAATAAGATTGATGCTCACATCGTCCTCCCGAGCAATTGTTGAAGTTCGCGTTGATTATTCCATCGAAGTTTATCAAGGATGGAGCTTGCCCAAACCCTTCCCTTAATTGTTTTGTTCGTTGGCTGTCATGGCAGACTTTGCTCGTGGGCGGGGGGGGATCATATGAGAAGCTGAGTTTGGGTACAAGCAAAGCAGAGCCGAGAAGCAGTGCCCCCCACCACCCCATTACATAGGCGTGATGGTCTACTGGCGAGATGCCAAAGAACTCCAGACTGGATTGGTCCGGGGGGATGCGCGGAACCACGCGCCAGAGATGTGTGATCCCTCGCGCGTGTTTCTGTGCATCTCAAAATTTGGAGGATGTCTCAGGCGAAACGCTCGTGTTCCAATCACTCGACGCGGACATCCCCATGTGTGCATTACATGTTCTGGCGCGTCCCGCTGTGAGCGCGTGGCCGTGAGTCGGTGGGCGTGAGAGCGAATCCCGGTGGACGGCGGGTGCGACGAGTACGACGAGTACGACGAGTACGACGGGTACGACGACGACGACGACGACGACGACGACGACGACGACAGCGGCGGCGGCGGCGGCGGCGGCGGCGGCGGCGGCAGCGGAGGCGGCGGCGGCGGCTACGATGAGGAACTGCGACGAGGACAACTCACACATAGACAGGCGGTGAAAAAGTCCCCTACCTCTCCTTCCTCGTCCGTACTACTCATCGTACCTCCCTCCCATCTCTTCCTCCCTCCTCCCTCCTCGAAATTCCTGCGTCCTCACCCTTCCTCTGTCATCCCTCCTCCATCCTGGCGGCCAGCCTTCTCCCTACGTCGAAGTGATCATGGGGCTTTCATTGGGCAGGAAGCGAAGATCCAACACCAAGCGACTCGCTCTATGCATCCCCACGATCTGGCCGCCTGGGGTGCTGAAGCCAGCGCCTCGCTCGAGACATCCTCGCATTCTGTTTTGAAAGCGCCGACGTCCAAGCCACCAGACAGGCAACCCGCCTGAGATATCCCCACAATCTGGGTGCGAACAAGCACATGTCCCCAACCCTGGCGGATCCCCTTGGGGTGCCCAAGCCAGCGCATGGCTCGAGACATCCTCACAAACTGTTCTGGAAGCACCGGCGTCCAAGCCGCCAAGCAGGCAACCCGCCTGAGACATCTCTACAATCTGGGCGCGAACGGGCACGTGTCCCCAACACTGGCGGCCCCTCCAGTTCGCATGCGGTTTCTGCTTATGTCGGTGCACCCGACACACCCAGCACAAGTATGGTGGCCGCATATGGAGCTCAACCGAAGACGATACTCACATCTGCGGAACTCACAACTGCAAACATGTGGGTCCTTCGCCCGTCGCCAAGATATTGTTTCGAGGCCACAAGTCCAACAGTCCAGAACGAATGGCAGCATGAGAAACAAGTCCAGAATTGCAGCCGCTACTAGGCAAGGGGACCTGCGGCCTGGGCCCGGCTACAAACATCGTGTCATCGTCACATGGGCGTCTGTCTCCAATTTAGCGCCGAACTCCCGCACGCTCCCCTTTCACAGTAGAGGACCGCTAACACCATCAAGCGAAGGACGCAGCAGCAAAGGACGCAGCCGATGATGGAGAACCCCCAAGCCCATGCAGATACAAAGGCTCATTGAGCTCCGTGCGCTTCGCACATCCATCTGGACGGGTGGTAACGTACTCGTGGTCGTCTTCTCCCAGGAGACCTCCGACAGGAAACCCTGCGCGCCCTAAATGCTTCACGAACACGTTGAGATACGCCACGCCGCTGTGCGTATGCCCGCGAACAACCTTCAACTCAACCTCACGGAAAGCAACCCACTCTGGAACCTCGGCCCCATTCCCCCACGCGCTGTAATGATAACCTCCGGCTTGTTTACCATTTGCCCAATATCCGGTCACGTTCAAGGCTTGGAAGTAAATGTCCGTGCACTGCTTACCCAATCGGCGCGCATCGGCCTCCACGCGAAGCAATACTTTTTCATCGCGCTCTCCACGAGGGATGTTTATGAGGATATGCCGCCCTGGCTTCATCAAATCGAATCGCTCGCCATACACATTTTGAAGGTGGGGATCGCCAGTGGCAGCCACGCTTGAGCCGGCCCCGGCCGCCTGAGGACCTGAAGAAAGGAACGTCGGATGTGGTGTTGGCCAACCTGGAGAATACGTCGGGCTGGGCGTCGGGCTGAGAGTCGGGCTGGGCGTCGGGACGGGCGTTGGGTGGGGCGTTGGGAACGCCGTCGGGAACGCCGTCGGGAACGTCGTCGGGTAGGGCGTCGGGAACTCAGTCGGGTAGGGAGTCGGGAACGCCGTCGGGAACGTCGTCGGGAAGGGCGTCGGGAACGCCGTCGGGTAGGGAGTCGGGAATGCCGTCGGGAACGCCGTCGGGTAGGGCGTCGGGTAAGGCGTCGGGTAGGGCGTCGGGAACGCCGTCGGGTAAGGCGTCGGGTAAGGCGTCGGGAAGGGCGTCGGGAACGCCGTCGGGTAGGGCGTCGGGAACGCCGTCGGGTAGGGCGTCGGATGCGGCGTCGGGAAGGGCGTCGGGAAGGGCGTCGGGGAAGGTGTGGGGTAGGGCGTCGGGTAAGGCGTCGGTGCTGGTGTCGCCGCCTGCTGGATAATGAGACGGTTGATGAATGAACACGAATTGGCCCAACTTCCAGTAAATGTCAAGAGCCCATCGCTAACAGAAACGGCGAGAACCTTACTTGCTCCTGGCCCGGCAGGAACATTGCCGAGGCCTAGCGACTGCCCTTCCAATCTGCACCCACTCGTGTGACTTAAGTACAGAGTATCCTGTATCACAACTTCAACCAGATAGTCTCCATTAGGCACCGCGATGTTCCAATGCTCGCCTGCACAATTCGAGTGACGGTCAGGGACCACTCCTGTATTCTGCAAATCATTATAACCGCTTACTTCGCGATTCCTTCCCATTGTAGTGGGCCACCCATTAACCTTGTATGCCGCATTGTTGCCACAAAACCAACCATAAGTGTACCCGTTACCCCGTGAACCATACGTGTACCCATAATCCGGAAGCCAGCCGGAAGGCACAGTCGTCCCTTCAATCTGAAAGTTTATGTTCAGAACGCTAGCGTTGGTGCTGGCGTCGGCGCGGAAGTTGGAGCTGGCGTTTGGCGTCGGCGTGGAGCCTGCCCTGATAGACATCGCGGCGGGCACGGCGTACACAAACGATAGCAAGCGCAACAGGCTCGGCGCGTTCAGTACTGTCATCCTGCAGGACGAAACGAGAATGTGAGGCAAGGTTGCTCGAGAAGCTCGCTAATTTGAACCAGACTGCCATGAGCCTAGAATTGTTTCGGGATGCATATTGGGATCCTCTTGGGGGCCTCCTGAAGCCTGCTGGAACGCTAGGTACCATCTAAGAACCGTTCGGGACACTCCGGTATCCGGAACGGCGAATGTGCGAAAGCCATGCGATCATGCAAACACCCGGGGAGAACCAGCATGGCTTGCTCTTGGGGGCCTCTCGTGATTTTTGTCCCAACCCTCCTGCGTTGGGCACTCGTTTTGAATAGAGCACTCAGTCTCTATCTCCTTCCTCCTCCCGCCCCCATTTCCCCCTCCCTCCTGCCTCTCACCTCGCTCCTTCCTGCGTGCCAGCAGGCCTCCTACCTGTCCATCCCTGGGGGGGGCTGCGATCTGCGAAATTGCCGCCTCTTTCGAAGGCTGCTGGGGGTCCACCAGAGTGACGTCCGACGCAGGTTCAAATCAGACCTCGCCATCCCTAGGGGGCTGCGATCTGCGAAACTGCGTCCACATTCGAGGGCTGCTGGGGGGTCCAACGGAGTGGCGTCCCACGCACATGCTGATTCGACCTCGCCATCCTTGGGGGGTGCGATCTGCGAAAGTTTCGCCACTTTCGAGGGCTGCTGCGAGGACCAGCGGATTGACGTCCCACGCAGATTCGAACTAGACCTCGCCATCCCTGGGGGCTGCGATCGGCGAAACTGTCGCCACTTTCGAGGGCTGCTGGGGGGTCCAGCGGAATGACGTCCCATGCACATCCAGATTGGACCTCGCCATCCCTTGGGGGTCTACGATCGGCGGGCTGCTGGGGGTCCGGCGGAGTAAGGCACCACCCAGACTCAGATTAGACGTCGCCATCGTTGGGGGGCTGCGATCGGCGAAACTGTCGCCACCTTCGAAGGCAGCTGGGGGGGGGTCCCAGCGAAGTGACGTATTACCCTGGCTCAAATTAATAATCAAACCTCGCCATCCCTGAGGGGCTGCGATCTGCGAAACTGTCGCCACTTTCGAGGGCTGCTGGGGGGTCCAGCAAAGTGACGTCCCACCAAGATTCAAACTAGTCCTCGCCTGCCTTGGGGGGCTGCGATCTGTAACTGTCGCCACCTTCGGGGGCTGCTGGGGGGTCCAACGGAGTGACGTCTTACCCAAATTCAACTAGACCCCGCCATCCCTGGGGGTTGTGATCTGCGAAACTGTCGCCACTTTCGAGGGCTGCTGGGGGGCCCAGGGGAGTGACGTCCCACGCAGATTCAAATCAGACCTCGCCATCCTTGGGGGTCTGCGATCTGCGAAACTGCGTCCACATTCGAGGGCTGCTGGGGGGGTCCAACGGAGTGACGTCCCACGCACATTCAAATTCAACCTCGCCATCCTTGGGGGGGTGCGATCTGCGGAAGTGTCGCCACTTTCGAGGGCTGCTGGGAGGTCCTGCGGATTGACGTCCCACGCAGAATCGAACTAGACCTCGCCATCCCTGGCGGGGGGCTGCGATCGGCGAAACTGTCGCCACTGTCGAGGGCTGCTGGGGGATCCAGTGGAACGACGTCCCACACATATTCAGAGTGGACCTCGCCATCCCTGGGGTCTACGATCTGCGAAAGTGTCGTCGCTTTCGGTGGCCGCTGGGGGGTCCAACGGAGTGACGCCCCACGCAAATTCAGATTGGACCCCGCCATCCCTGGGGGGCTGCGATCTACGAAACTGCGCAACCGTCGCCACTTTCGAGGACTGCCGGGTGGTTCAGCGGAGTGAGGCACCACCCAGATTCAAAGTAGACGTCGCCATCGTTGGGGGGCCGCGATCTGCGGGAACTGCCGCCACTTTCGAAGGCTGCCGGGGGATCCCGCGGGGCGCTGTTGCGGGCCGCCGGCAAACCTGGCGGCGCGCCTTCGAGTGCTCAGCTCCCAGGAAGGAAGCAGGGAAGCTGGCGGGCAAGGTAGGGCGAGGTAGGCCTCGCTTGCTTCTTGCACTAACCACAAGCAAGTTGAATAATTGTATCGAGCGCCGGGGCGTCATGGCGCAGGCAACGCTGCATAGTTAGCGCACGATCGACAAAAGCAGCACACCCCGGTCTCCTCCCGTCACTTTCGTCGTCCTCCTCTGCCCCTTGCCACCTTCCATCTGCTGCTGCCGCGCTGACGGTTCGGCCCCCACGCGTTTTTCTCCTGCCCTTCGCTCCCGCCCCAATATCCTCCTCAAGCCTAGGCCCTCGCTCCTCGTCCTTCTGTTGTTGTCCTGCGAGTCGTGCCACGCGAGCGCACCCCATGCAGCTTGCAGAACACATAACGGCGCCTGCACTGTCATTGTTCTGGCAAGTTTGGGCCAACTCCTCTTGTCACTTGGTGCAAATGGGTTGGGTACGTCGCAGGGTAATTTCTGGACCCCGTGGGCTGTCTCGGGCAGCTCAGGGTCCACGTTGAGTCCATCTGGGGGCCGTGCGGACCTGCTGGGCAGCACTGCAACGGTGTTGAAGGCCCCCTTGGGAAATGTGAGGGCACACCTGGACCGTCTTGGAGACTAGAGGCCTCCCAGGAACCGCTTCGGGCCAACTTCGGTCGTATTGAACTCGTCGTGGGGCAATCGCGGGGTCTTCTTGGGACGTCTGTAGGCTATCTTGGGCTTCTTGGGATATTCTGGATGCGGGACCAGGGTCACTCTCGTTTTCCCCTGGTCCACGGAGCAGCAGAGTTGCGGAAGCCACTATCATCGTCACCATCAGCAACAGCACCATCATCATCATCATCATCATCATCATCATCATCATCATCATCATCATCATCATCACCATCATCATCATCATCATCATCATCATCATCATCATCATCAGCATCAGCATCAGCATCAGCATCATCATCATCAGCAGCAGCAGCATCAGCATCATCAGCAGCATCATCGTCAGCATCAGCAGCAGCATCAGCATCACCAACATCACCATCATCCGCAGCAGCATCATCAGCATCATCAGCATCTGCATCAGCATCAGCAGCATCAGCATCAGCATCATCAACGTCGTCATCGGCATCATCAGCATCATCATCAGCATCCTCATCATTACCAGCATTATCATAATCATGCGCATCATCGTCATGTTTGTTTTAACAGATGTATCATCATCAGAATCATCAGCATCATCATCATCACCATCATCATCATCAGCAGCAGCACCATCATCGTCATCGGAATCATCAGCATCACCGCCATCATCATAATCAGCAACACCATCACAATCACAACATCATCACCACAATCATCAGTAGCATCATAATGATCAGCATCAGCATCAGCATCACCATCATCATCATCAGCATCATCATCGTCATCATCAGAATCGTCGTCGCCGTCGTCGCCGACGTCGTCGTCGCCGACGTGATGATCAACGGCGGCGCCATCATCATTATCGTCATGGTCATCAGCATCCTAACAATCGAAATCCGCCGACCCCGCTTTCCGGGGGGGGAAAGGCGTGTGCGATATTTGGCTGTCCCCCTCCCCCGTCCCCCCTCCCCTGGCGTCCAAAATACCATTCTAGTGGAGGGGTGAGCTCGTCAACGCACCCCCGGGGCCTCCTGAGCCTCCAAAAAGCTCCAAGACAGCCCAACAGGGCCCAGACAGAGCGCCGAGATAGTCGAAGAGAGCGTCATGACGGCCCAGGGTAGCCGCACAAAGATGCAAGATGGCTTCAAGATAGCCCCCGAGGTCCTAAAGACAGCCCAAGAGCGCCTCCAGAGGATCGCCGAGAGGGCCCGAAGAGGCCAAAATCATCCGACTACTTTCGAAAAGCATACAATTTCAGCACATTCGCATTGTTCGTTTTGAAAGCGAACACGACGGCCCGAGTGGCCCCCAAGACGGCCCATGATGCCGCCAAGGCGGCCCAAAGACAGCCCCAGGGGCCCCCCGAGACGGCCCAAGACAGCCCCTTTAGGCCTCACGAGGGCTCCAGGAAAGCCCAAGAGGGGGAATACGAACTGACATCTCGAGCCTTTTCCACCAAGATGGCCTCTCGAGCCCCCCAGAGGCCCCCGAGAGCCCTCCAAGAGGCCTCCGAAGCGCCCCCAGAAGCCCCCCAAAGGCCTCCGAGCCCCAAAAAGCCTCCCCCATGCCCCCAAGAGTTCTCGAAGAAGGCCCCAGACAGGCATCCTAAGAGACCCTCAGATTCATTCGGAGGGCCCCTGACCAAAGAGAACTTCCACGATCGTCTCAAACATTCGCTCTTGTGGGGGTCGCGGATTGGCGTTGGCCACTTGAAAGGTACTCCCAGGGATGAAGAGCAGGCAGAACGCCCGAGGAATGAGGACCAGAATGAACCGACGATATGCAGTATAGTACATGCTGCAGTGCGCCCTCCGTCCCAAGGCTACCCAGCACGGTCCACCATCCCTCGGTGCTGCGCGAGGCGCCCCGAAGCGCTGCGCTGGGCGGGGGGGGGACGCAGTTGGACACCGCCACGGGGGCCTTCGGTGGAGCTCCCTATTGGAGCCTCGAAGCGCTGTGCTGGGTGGGGGGGAGCGCATGTGGACACCGCCACTGGGGCCTCAGGTGGAGCTCCCTATAGGTTCGTGAAAAGGGGGGAGCGCATGTGGACGCCGTCGCCGGGGTCTTCGGTGGAGCTGCCTATGGGGCCTCGAAGCGCTGCGCTGGGTGGGTGGGGGGGGCGCATTTGGACACCGCCACTGGGGCCTTCGTTGGAGCTCCCTACGAGGCCACGAAACGATGTGCTGGGTGGGGGAGACAGAGGTACGGATGGGAGGAGGGAGGAGGGAGGGGGGGGGGGGAGGAGGAAGGAGAGGAGGGACGCGGAGCGCTGTCTCCTCAAAACGAGGACCCAACACCACAGGATGGTTGGGAAAAACAATGGGCACCAGGGAGGGGGGATCAACAATAGTTCTTCTTCAGAAACGAAGATTCAATGATTTACCCTTACGCGCCATGCTTCTACATGCCTCATGCATCCATCCTGATGCCCCCCTCTTGGGAAGACTATATGATAAAAGGGGGCCGGCATTCCCGCACTTTCCGCTTTCAGCTCGCACGACACATAAAAATCAGCACGACTCTGAGAGGGGTGAATTCGAAACACGAAAGATTCGAGCCCCAGGAGAGGGGCAAAGTGTAGGATCATCCGCGAGTAACAGCAATAGAACGCTCTGAAGGACTCCTCTGTGGCGCTAAACTGCCAGGAAGTCTTAGGCGAAACGGTCGTTTTGGCGTCCGCGAGTAGCAGCAACCTGGTTCTGAAGAACCCTCCCGTGGAGCTAAATTGCGAAGACGTCTGTCGAAACGGTCGTTCTGGCATACGCGGTAGCAGCAAGAATGCTCTCAAAGACTCCCCTTATGGTGCTGCATTGCAAAGAAGCCTCAGGCGAAACGGCCGTTCCACCCTCGAGTAGCAGCAACCTGGTTCTGAAAGACCCGCTTGTGGTGCTGAATTGCGAAAAGGACTCAGGCGAAACGGCCGTTCTGGCATCGGCGAGAAGCAGCAAGACTGCTCTGAAGAACCCCCCTGTGGTGCTAAATTGCGAAGAAGACTCAAGCGAAACGGTCGTTCTGGCATCCGCGAGTAGCAGCAAGAATGCTCTCAAAGACTCCCCTTATGGTGCTGCATTGCAAAGAAGCCTCAGGCGAAACGGCCGTTCCACCCTCGAGTAGCAGCAACCTGGTTCTGAAAGACCCGCTTGTGGTGCTGAATTGTGACAAGGACTCAGGCGAAACGGCCGTTCTGGCATCGGCGAGAAGCAGCAAGACTGCTCTGAAGAACCCCCCTGTGGTGCTAAATTGCGAAGAAGACTCAAGCGAAACGGTCGTTCTGGCATCCGCGAGTAGCAGCAAAAATGCTCTCAAGGGCCCCCCTTGCGGTGCTGAAGCAAAAAGGCCGTTCCGGTATCGCGAGTAGCAGCAACCTGGTTCTGAAAGGTCACCGTGTGGTGCTAAATTGCGAAGAAATCTCCGGCGAAACGGCCGTTCCGCAAGTAGCAGCAAGACTGCTCGAAAGATGTAGATTCAAGTTCTGCACATGGGAAGTATAAGAAAAATGGCCAGCACATCCATCCACAGAGTTCCCGTGTTCCGTCTGCTTTTTCAAGAGGGGCTCGATAGGAAGGGCGGACACTCCACGCAAATCGACAGATTGATGTTGCCTGGTGGATGTCATGAAGATGTCGATTGTAATGGCGCCCACCAGATCCACCCCCTCACATTAGCGCGGCCATGGGCGGCCATTCCGTTCCCCGCGCAGCACTTCAGGTTACGCAACTGCCTCGAAAGGCCCTTTGGGAAGAACGGGGCTCATCCTACCCCCCGCGAGGACTGGAGTCCGCCAAAGCTACCCACCAATATATTGATAAATCGTTTGCTTGTCAATGCGAACTCAATAAGATTGGTGCTGACATCGTCCTCCCGAGCAATTGTTGAAGTTCGCGTTGATTATTCCATCGAAGTTTATCAAGGACGGAGCTTGCCCAAACCCTTCCCTTAATTGTTTTGTTCGTTGGCTGTCATGGCAGACTTTGCTCGTGGGCGGGGGGGGATCATATGGGAAGCTGAGTTTGGGTACAAGCAAAGCAGAGCAGAGAAGCAGTGCCCCCCACCACCCCATTGCATAGGCGTGATGGTCTACTGGCGAGATGCCAAAGAACTCCAGACTGGATTGGTCCGGGGGGATGCGCGGAAACACGCGCCAGAGATGTGTGATCCCTCGCGCGTGTTTCTGTGCATCTCAAAATTTGGAGGATGTCTCAGGCGAAACGCTCGTGTTCCAATCACTCGACGCGGACATCCCCATGTGTGCATTGCATGTTCTGGCGCGTCCCGCTGTGAGCGCGTGGCCGTGAGTCGCTGGGCGTGAGAGCGAATCCCGGTGGACGGCGGGTGCGACGAGTACGACGAGTACGACGAGTACGACGGGTACGACGGCGACGACGACGACGACGACGACGACGGCGGCGGCGGCGGCGGCGGCGGCGGCGGCGGCAGCGGAGGCGGCGGCGGCGGCTACGATGAGGAACTGCGACGAGGACAATTCACACATAGACAGGCGGTGAAAAAATCCCTACCTCTCCTTTCTCGTCCGTACTACTCATCGTACCTCCCTCCCATCTCTTCCTCCCTCCTCCCTCCTCGCAATTCCTGCGTCCTCGTCCTTCCTCTCCCGTCATCCCTCCTCCATCCTGGCGGCCAGCCTTCTCCCTATGTCGAAGTGATCATGGGGCTTTCATTGGACAGGAAGCGAAGATCCAACACCAAGCGACTCGCTCGATGCATCCCCACGATCTGGCCGCCCGGGGTGCTGAAGCCAGCGCCTCGCTCGAGACATCCTCGCATTTTGTTTTTTGAAAGCGCCGACGTCCAAGCCACCAGACAGGCAACCCGCCTGAGATATCCCCACCATCTGGGTGCGAACAAGCACATGTCCCCAACCCTGGCGGATCCCCTTGGGGTGCCCAGACCAGCGCATGGCTCGAGACATCCTCACAAACTGGTCTGGAAGCACCGGCGTCCAAGCCGCCAAGCAGGCAACCCGCCTGAGACACCTCTACAATCTGGGCGCGAACGGGCACGTGTCCCCAACACTGGCGGCCCCTCCAGTTCGCATGGGCTTTCTGCTTACGTCGGTGCACCCGACACACCCAGCACAAGTATAGTGGCCGCATATGGAGCTCAACCGAAGACGATACTCACATCTGCGGAACTCACAACTGCAAACATGAGGGTCCTTCGCCCTTCGCCAAGATCTTGTTTCGAGGCCACAAGTCCAACAGTCCAGAACGAATGGCAGCATGAGAAACAAAAGTCCAGAATTGCAGCCGCTATTAGGCAAGGGAGCCTGCGGCCTGGGCCCGGCTACAAACATCGTGTCATCGTCACATGGGCGTCTGTCTCTAATTTAGCGCCGAACTCCCGCACGCTCCCCTTTCACAGTAGAGGACCGCTAACACCATCAAGCGAAGGTCGCAGCAGCGAAGGACGCAGCCGATGATGGAGAACCCCCAAGCCCATGCAAATACAAAGGCTCATTGAGCTCCGTGCGCTTCGCACATCCATCTGGAGGGGTGGTAACGTACTCGTGGTCGTCTTCTCCCAGGAGACCTCCGACAGGAAACCCTGCGCGCCCTAAATGCTTCACGAACACGTTGAGATACGCCACGCCGCTGTGCGTATGCCCGCGAACAACCTTCAACTCAACCTCACGGAAAGCAACCCACTCTGGAACCTCGGCCCCATTCCACGACGCGCTGTAATGATAACCTCCGGCTTGTTTACCATTTGCCCAATATCCGGTCACGTTCAAGGCTTGGAAGTAGATTTCGGTGCACTGCTTACCCAATCGGCGCGCATCGGCCTCCACGCGAAGCAATACTTTTTCATCGCGCTCTCCACGAGGGATGTTTATGAGGATATGCCGCCCTGGCTTCATCAAATCGAATCGCTCGCCATACACATTTTGAAGGTGGGGATCGCCAGTGGCAGCCACGCTTGAGCCGGCCCCGGCCGCCTGAGGACCTGAAGAAAGGAACGTCGGATGTGGTGTTGGCCAACCTGGAGAATACGTCGGGCTGGGCGTCGGGCTGAGAGTCGGGCTGGGCGTCGGGACGGGCGTTGGGTGGGGCGTTGGGAACGCCGTCGGGAACGCCGTCGGGAACGTCGTCGGGTAGGGCGTCGGGAACTCAGTCGGGTAGGGAGTCGGGAACGCCGTCGGGAACGTCGTCGGGAAGGGCGTCGGGAACGCCGTCGGGTAGGGAGTCGGGAATGCCGTCGGGAACGCCGTCGGGTAGGGCGTCGGGTAAGGCGTCGGGTAGGGCGTCGGGAACGCCGTCGGGTAAGGCGTCGGGTAAGGCGTCGGGAAGGGCGTCGGGAACGCCGTCGGGTAGGGCGTCGGGAACGCCGTCGGGTAGGGCGTCGGATGCGGCGTCGGGAAGGGCGTCGGGAAGGGCGTCGGGGAAGGTGTGGGGTAGGGCGTCGGGTAAGGCGTCGGTGCTGGTGTCGCCGCCTGCTGGATAATGAGACGGTTGATGAATGAACACGAATTGGCCCAACTTCCAGTAAATGTCAAGAGCCCATCGCTAACAGAAACGGCGAGAACCTTACTTGCTCCTGGCCCGGCAGGAACATTGCCGAGGCCTAGCGACTGCCCTTCCAATCTGCACCCACTCGTGTGACTTAAGTACGCGGTATCCTGTATCACAACTTCAACCAGATAGTCTCCATTAGGCACCGCGATGTTCCAATGCTCGCCTGCACAATTCGAGTGACGGTCAGGGACCACTCCTGTATTCTGCAAATCATTATAACCGCTTACTTCGCGATTCCTTCCCATTGTAGTGGGCCACCCATTAACCTTGTATGCCGCATTGTTGCCACAAAACCAACCATAAGTGTACCCGTTACCCCGTGAACCATACGTGTACCCATAATCCGGAAGCCAGCCGGAAGGCACAGTCGTCCCTTCGATCTGAAAGTTTATGTTCAGAACGTTAGCGTTGGTGCTGGCGTCGGCGCGGAAGTTGGAGCTGGCGTTTGGCGTCGGCGTGGAGCCTGCCCTGATAGACATCGCGGCGGGCACGGCGTACACAAACGATAGCCAGCGTACAAGGCTCGGCGCGTTCAGTACTGTCATCCTGCAGGACGAAACGAGAATGTGAGGCAAGGTTGCTCGAGAAGCTCGCTAATTTGAACCAGACTGCCATGAGCCTAGAATTGTTTCGGGATGCATATTGGGATCCTCTTGGGGGCCTCCTGAAGCCTGCTGGAACGCTGGGTACCATCTAAGAACCGTTCGGGACACTCCGGTATCCGGAACGGCGAATGTGCGAAAGCCATGCGATCATGCAAACACCCGGGGAGAACCAGCATGGCTTGCTCTTGGGGGCCTCTCGTGATTTTTGTCCCAACCCTCCTGCGTTGGGCACTCGTTTTGAATAGAGCACTCAGTCTCTATCTCCTTCCTCCTCCCGCCCCCTTTCCCCCTCCCTCCTGCCTCTCACCTCGCTCCTTCCTGCGTGCCAGCAGGCCTCCTACCTGTCCATCCCTGTCCAACGGAGTGACGCCCCACGCAAATTCAGATTGGACCCCGCCATCCCTGGGGGGCTGCGATCTGCGAAACTGCGCAACTGTCGCCACTTTCGAGGACTGCCGGGTGGTTCAACGGAGTGAGGCACCACCCAGATTCAAAGTAGACGTCGCCATCGTTGGGGGGCTGCAATCTGCGGAACTGCCGCCACTTTCGAAGGCTGCCGGGGGATCCCGCGGGGCGCTGTTGCGGGCCGCCGGCAAACCTGGCGGCGCGCCTTCGAGCGCTCAGCTCCCAGGAAGGAAGCAGGGAAGCTGGCGGGCAAGGTAGGGCGAGGTAGGCCTCGCTTGCTTCTTGCACTAACCACAAGCAAGTTGAATAATTGTATCGAGCGCCCAGGCGTCATTGCGCAGGCAACGCTGCATATTTAGCGCACGATCGACAAAAGCAGCACACCCCGGTCTCCTCCCGTCACTTTCGTCGTCCTCCTCTGCCTCTTGCCACCTTCCATCTGCTGCTGCCGCGCTGACGGTTCGGCCCCCACGCGTTTTTCTCCTGCCCTTCGCCCCCGCCCCCATATCCTCCTCAAGCCTAGGCCCTCGCTCCTCGTCCTTCTGTTGTTGTCCTGCGAGTCGTGCCAGGCGAGCGCACCCCATGTAGCTTGCAGAACACATAACGGCGCCTGCACTGTCATTGTTCTGGCAAGTTTGGGCCAACTCCTCTTGTCAATTGGTGCAAATGGGTTGGGTACGTCGCAGGGTAATTTCTGGACCCCGTGGGCTGTCTCGGGCAGCTCAGGGGCAACGTTGAGTCCATCTGGGGGCCGTGCGGACCTGCTGGGGAGCACTGCAACGGTGTTGACGGCCCTCTTGGGAAATGTAAGGGCACACCTGGACCGTCTTGGAGACTAGAGGCCTCCTAGGAACCGCTTCGGGCCAACTTCGGTCGTATTGAACTCGTCGTGGGGCAATCGCGGGGTCTTCTTGGGACGTCTGTAGGCTATCTTGGGCTTCTTGGGATATTCTGGATGCGGGACCAGGGTCACTCTCCTTTTACCCTGGTCCACGGAGCAACAGAGTTGCGGAAGCCACTATCATCGTCACCATCAGCAACAGTACCATGATCATCATCATCATCATCATCATCAGCATCATCATCATCATCATCATCATCATCATCATCATCATCATCATCATCATCATCATCATCATCATCATCAGCAGCAGCAGCAGCAGTACCATCATCATCATCATCATCGTCAGCATCATCATCAGCAGCATCATCATCATCATCATCATCGTCAGCATCATCAGCAGCATCAGCATCACCAACATCACCATCATCAGCAGCAGCAGCATCAGCATCATTAGCATCTGCATCAGCATCAGCAGCATCAGCATCATCAACGTCATCATCGGCATCATCAGCATCAGCATCACCATCCTCATCATTACCAGCATCATCATAGTCATGCGCATCATCGTCATGATAGTTCAACAGATGCATCATCATCAGCATCATCAGCATCATCAGCATCAGCATCAGCATCAACATCAGCATCATCATCATCAGCATCATCATCATCAGCAACAGCATCAGCATCAGCATCAGCATCAGCATCAGCATCACCATCACCACCATCATCATCATCATCATCATCATCATCATCATCATCATCATCATCATCATCATCATCATCATCATCATCATCATCATCATCATCATCATCATCGGAATCATCAGCATCACCGTCATCATCATAATCAGCATCACCATCACAATCACAACATCATCACCACAATCATCAGCAGCATCATCATGATCAGCATCAGCATCAGCCTCACCATCAGCATTATCAGCATCATCAGCATCATCATCATCGTCATCATCAGAATCGTCGTCGCCGTCGTCGCCGACGTCGTCGTCGCCGACGTGATGATCAACGGCGGCGCCATCATCATTATCGTCATGGTCATCAGCATCCTAACAATCGAAATCCGCCGACCCCGCTTTCCGGGGGGGGAAAGGCGTGTGCGATATTTGGCTGTCCCCCTCCCCCGTCCCCCCTCCCCTGGCGTCCAAAATACCATTCTAGTGGAGGGGTGGGGCACGAGCTCGTCAACGCACCCCCGGGGCCTCCTGAGCCTCCAAAAAGCTCCAAGACAGCCCAACAGGGCCCAGACAGAGCGCCGAGATAGTCGAAGAGAGCGTCATGACGGCCCAGGGTAGCCGCACAAAGATGCAAGATGGCTTCAAGATAGCCCCCGAGGTCCTAAAGACAGCCCAAGAGCGCCTCCAGAGGATCGCCGAGAGGGCCCGAAGAGGCCAAAATCATCCGACTACTTTCGAAAAGCATACAATTTCAGCACATTCGCATTGTTCGTTTTGAAAGCGAACACGACGGCCCGAGTGGCCCCCAAGACGGCCCATGATGCCGCCAAGGCGGCCCAAAGACAGCCCCAGGGGCCCCCCGAGACGGCCCAAGACAGCCCCTTTAGGCCTCACGAGGGCTCCAGGAAAGCCCAAGAGGGGGAATACGAACTGACATCTCGAGCCTTTTCCACCAAGATGGCCTCTCGAGCCCCCCAGAGGCCCCCGAGAGCCCTCCAAGAGGCCTCCGAAGCGCCCCCAAGAAGCCCCCCAAAGGCCCTCGCGAGGCCCCAAAAAGCCTCCCACATGCCCCCAAGAGTTCTCGAAGAGGCCCCAGACAGGCATCCTAAGAGACCCTCAGATTCATTCAGGAGGCCCCTGACCAAAGATAGAACTTCCACGATCGTCTCAAACATTCGCTCCTTGTGGGGGTCGGCGGAATGGCGTTGGGCCACTTGAGAGGTACTCCCAGGGATGAAGAGCAGGCAGAACGCCGAGGAATGAGGACCAGAATGAACAGACGATGCAGTATAGTACATGATGCAGTGCGCCCTCCCGTCCCAAGGCTACCCAGCACGAGTCCCACCAAGCATCCCTCTGTGCTGCGCGAGGCGCCCCGAAGCGCTGCGCTGGGCGGGGGGGGGGACGCAGTTGGACACCGCCACGGGGGCCTTCGGTGGAGCTCCCTATTGGAGCCTCGAAGCGCTGTGCTGGGTGGGGGGGACGCATGTGGACACCGCCACTGGGGCCTCAGGTGGAGCTCCCTATAGGTTCGTGAAAAGGGGGGAGCGCATGTGGACGCCGTCGCCGGGGTCTTCGGTGGAGCTGCCTATGGGGCCTCGAAGCGCTGCGCTGGGTGGGTGGGGGGGGCGCATTTGGACACCGCCACTGGGGCCTTCGTTGGAGCTCCCTACGAGGCCACGAAACGATGTGCTGGGTGGGGGAGACAGAGGTACGGATGGGAGGAGGGAGGAGGGAGGGGGGGGGAGGAGGAAGGAGAGGAGGGACGCGGAGCGCTGTCTCCTCAAAACGAGGACCCAACACCACAGGATGGTTGGGAAAAACAATGGGCACCAGGGAGGGGGGATCAACAATAGTTCTTCTTCAGAAACGAAGATTCAATGATTTACCCTTACGCGCCATGCTTCTACATGCCTCATGCATCCATCCTGATGCCCCCCTCTTGGGAAGACTATATGATAAAGAGGGCCGGCATTCCCGCACTTTCCGCTTTCAGCTCGCACGACACATAAAAATCAGCACGACTCTGAGAGGGGTGAGGATTCGAAACACGAAAGATTCGAGCCCCAGGAGAGGGGCAAAGTGTAGGATCATCCGCGAGTAACAGCAATAGAACGCTCTGAAGGACTCCTCTGTGGCGCTAAACTGCCAGGAAGTCTTAGGCGAAACGGTCGTTTTGGCGTCCGCGAGTAGCAGCAACCTGGTTCTGAAGAACCCTCCCGTGGAGCTAAATTGCGAAGACGTCTGTCGAAACGGTCGTTCTGGCATACGCGGATAGCAGCAAGAATGCTCTGAAGGACTCCCCTTGTGGTGCTGCATTGCAAAGAAGCCTCAGGCGAAACGGCCGGTCCACCCGCGAGTAGCAGCAACCTGGTTCTGAAAGACCCGCTTGTGGTGCTGAATTGCGAAAAGGACTCAGGCGAAACGGCCTTTCTGGCATCGGCGAGAAGCAGCAAGACTGCTCTGAAGAACCCCCCTGTGGTGCTAAATTGCGAAGAAGACTCAAGCGAAACGGTCGTTCTGGCATACGCGAAAAGCAGCAAGAATGCTCTCAAAGACTCCCCTTATGGTGCTGCATTGCAAAGAAGCCTCAGGCGAAACGGCCGTTCCACCCTCGAGTAGCAGCAACCTGGTTCTGAAAGACCCGCTTGTGGTGCTGAATTGTGACAAGGACTCAGGCGAAACGGCCGTTCTGGCATCGGCGAGAAGCAGCAAGACTGCTCTGAAGAACCCCCCTGTGGTGCTAAATTGCGAAGAAGACTCAAGCGAAACGGTCGTTCTGGCATCCGCGAGTAGCAGCAAAAATGCTCTCAAGGGCCCCCCTTGCGGTGCTGAAGCAAAAAGGCCGTTCCGGTATCGCGAGTAGCAGCAACCTGGTTCTGAAAGGTCACCGTGTGGTGCTAAATTGCGAAGAAATCTCCGGCGAAACGGCCGTTCCGCAAGTAGCAGCAAGACTGCTCGAAAGATGTAGATTCAAGTTCTGCACATGGGAAGTATAAGAAAAATGGCCAGCACATCCATCCACAGAGTTCCCGTGTTCCGTCTGCTTTTTCAAGAGGGGCTCGATAGGAAGGGCGGACACTCCACGCAAATCGACAGATTGATGTTGCCTGGTGGATGTCATGAAGATGTCGATTGTAATGGCGCCCACCAGATCCACCCCCTCACATTAGCGCGGCCATGGGCGGCCATTCCGTTCCCCGCGCAGCACTTCAGGTTACGCAACTGCCTCGAAAGGCCCTTTGGGAAGAACGGGGCTCATCCTACCCCCCGCGAGGACTGGAGTCCGCCAAAGCTACCCACCAATATATTGATAAATCGTTTGCTTGTCAATGCGAACTCAATAAGATTGGTGCTGACATCGTCCTCCCGAGCAATTGTTGAAGTTCGCGTTGATTATTCCATCGAAGTTTATCAAGGACGGAGCTTGCCCAAACCCTTCCCTTAATTGTTTTGTTCGTTGGCTGTCATGGCAGACTTTGCTCGTGGGCGGGGGGGGATCATATGGGAAGCTGAGTTTGGGTACAAGCAAAGCAGAGCAGAGAAGCAGTGCCCCCCACCACCCCATTGCATAGGCGTGATGGTCTACTGGCGAGATGCCAAAGAACTCCAGACTGGATTGGTCCGGGGGGATGCGCGGAAACACGCGCCAGAGATGTGTGATCCCTCGCGCGTGTTTCTGTGCATCTCAAAATTTGGAGGATGTCTCAGGCGAAACGCTCGTGTTCCAATCACTCGACGCGGACATCCCCATGTGTGCATTGCATGTTCTGGCGCGTCCCGCTGTGAGCGCGTGGCCGTGAGTCGCTGGGCGTGAGAGCGAATCCCGGTGGACGGCGGGTGCGACGAGTACGACGAGTACGACGAGTACGACGGGTACGACGGCGACGACGACGACGACGACGACGACGGCGGCGGCGGCGGCGGCGGCGGCGGCGGCAGCGGAGGCGGCGGCGGCGGCTACGATGAGGAACTGCGACGAGGACAATTCACACATAGACAGGCGGTGAAAAAATCCCTACCTCTCCTTTCTCGTCCGTACTACTCATCGTACCTCCCTCCCATCTCTTCCTCCCTCCTCCCTCCTCGCAATTCCTGCGTCCTCGTCCTTCCTCTCCCGTCATCCCTCCTCCATCCTGGCGGCCAGCCTTCTCCCTATGTCGAAGTGATCATGGGGCTTTCATTGGACAGGAAGCGAAGATCCAACACCAAGCGACTCGCTCGATGCATCCCCACGATCTGGCCGCCCGGGGTGCTGAAGCCAGCGCCTCGCTCGAGACATCCTCGCATTTTGTTTTTTGAAAGCGCCGACGTCCAAGCCACCAGACAGGCAACCCGCCTGAGATATCCCCACCATCTGGGTGCGAACAAGCACATGTCCCCAACCCTGGCGGATCCCCTTGGGGTGCCCAGACCAGCGCATGGCTCGAGACATCCTCACAAACTGGTCTGGAAGCACCGGCGTCCAAGCCGCCAAGCAGGCAACCCGCCTGAGACACCTCTACAATCTGGGCGCGAACGGGCACGTGTCCCCAACACTGGCGGCCCCTCCAGTTCGCATGGGCTTTCTGCTTACGTCGGTGCACCCGACACACCCAGCACAAGTATGGTGGCCGCATATGGAGCTCAACCGAAGACGATACTCACATCTGCGGAACTCACAACTGCAAACATGAGGGTCCTTCGCCCTTCGGCAAGATCTTGTTTCGAGGCCACAAGTCCAACAGTCCAGAACGAATGGCAGCATGAGAAACAAAAGTCCAGAATTGCAGCCGCTATTAGGCAAGGGAGCCTGCGGCCTGGGCCCGGCTACAAACATCGTGTCATCGTCACATGGGCGTCTGTCTCTAATTTAGCGCCGAACTCCCGCACGCTCCCCTTTCACAGTAGAGGACCGCTAACACCATCAAGCGAAGGTCGCAGCAGCGAAGGACGCAGCCGATGATGGAGAACCCCCAAGCCCATGCAAATACAAAGGCTCATTGAGCTCCGTGCGCTTCGCACATCCATCTGGAGGGGTGGTAACGTACTCGTGGTCGTCTTCTCCCAGGAGACCTCCGACAGGAAACCCTGCGCGCCCTAAATGCTTCACGAACACGTTGAGATACGCCACGCCGCTGTGCGTATGCCCGCGAACAACCTTCAACTCAACCTCACGGAAAGCAACCCACTCTGGAACCTCGGCCCCATTCCACGACGCGCTGTAATGATAACCTCCGGCTTGTTTACCATTTGCCCAATATCCGGTCACGTTCAAGGCTTGGAAGTAGATTTCGGTGCACTGCTTACCCAATCGGCGCGCATCGGCCTCCACGCGAAGCAATACTTTTTCATCGCGCTCTCCACGAGGGATGTTTATGAGGATATGCCGCCCTGGCTTCATCAAATCGAATCGCTCGCCATACACATTTTGAAGGTGGGGGTCGCCAGTGGCAGCCACGCTTGAGCCGGCCCCGGCCGCCTGAGGACCTGAAGAAAGGAACGTCGGATGTGGTGTTGGCCAACCTGGAGGATACGTCGGGCTGGGCGTCGGGCTGAGAGTCGGGCTGGGCGTCGGGACGGGCGTTGGGTGGGGCGTCGGGAACGCCGTCGGGAACGCCGTCGGGAACGCCGTCGGGTAGGGCGTCGGGAACGCAGTCGGGTAGGGAGTCGGGAACGCCGTCGGGTAGGGAGTCGGGAATGCCGTCGGGAACGCCGTCGGGTAGGGCGTCGGGTAAGGCGTCGGGTAGGGCGTCGGGAACGTCGGGTAGGGAGGGCGTCGGGAACGCGTCGGGGTAAGGCGTCGGGTCGTCGGGTAGGGCGTCGGGTAAGGCGTCGGGAAGGGCGTCGGGAACGCCGTCGGGTAGGGCGTCGGGTAAGGCGTCGGGAAGGGTCGTCGGGAAGGGCGTCGGGAAGGGCGTCGGGAAAGGTGTGGGGTAGGGCGTCGGTGCTGGTGTCGCCGCCTGCTGGATAATGAGACGGTTGATGATTGAACACGAATTGGCCCAACTTCCAGTAAATGTCAAGAGCCCATCGCTAACAGAAACGGCGAGAACCTTACTTGCTCCTGGCCCGGCAGGAACATTGCCGAGGCCTAGCGACTGCCCTTCCAATCTGCACCCACTCGTGTGACTTAAGTACGCGGTATCCTGTATCACAACTTCAACCAGATAGTCTCCATTAGGCACCGCGATGTTCCAATGCTCGCCTGCACAATTCGAGTGACGGTCAGGGACCACTCCTGTATTCTGCAAATCATTATAACCGCTTACTTCGCGATTCCTTCCCATTGTAGTGGGCCACCCATTAACCTTGTATGCCGCATTGTTGCCACAAAACCAACCATAAGTGTACCCGTTACCCCGTGAACCATACGTGTACCCATAATCCGGAAGCCAGCCGGAAGGCACAGTCGTCCCTTCGATCTGAAAGTTTATGTTCAGAACGTTAGCGTTGGTGCTGGCGTCGGCGCGGAAGTTGGAGCTGGCGTTTGGCGTCGGCGTGGAGCCTGCCCTGATAGACATCGCGGCGGGCACGGCGTACACAAACGATAGCCAGCGTACAAGGCTCGGCGCGTTCAGTACGGTCATCCTGCAGGACGAAACGAGAATGTGAGGCAAGGTTGCTCGAGAAGCTCGCTAATTTGAACCAGACTGCCATGAGCCTAGAATTGTTTCGGGATTGGGATCCTCTTGGGGGCCTCCTGAAGCCTGCTGGAACGCTGGGTACCATCTAAGAACCGTTCGGGACACTCCGGTATCCGGAACGGCGAATGTGCGAAAGCCATGCGATCATGCAAACACCCGGGGAGAACCAGCATGGCTTGCTCTTGGGGGCCTCTCGTGATTTTTGTCCCAACCCTCCTGCGTTGGGCACTCGTTTTGAATAGAGCACTCAGTCTCTATCTCCTTCCTCCTCCCGCCCCCTTTCCCCCTCCCTCCTGCCTCTCACCTCGCTCCTTCCTGCGTGCCAGCAGGCCTCCTACCTGTCCATCCCTGTCCAACGGAGTGACGCCCCACGCAAATTCAGATTGGACCCCGCCATCCCTGGGGGGCTGCGATCTGCGAAACTGCGCAACTGTCGCCACTTTCGAGGACTGCCGGGTGGTTCAACGGAGTGAGGCACCACCCAGATTCAAAGTAGACGTCGCCATCGTTGGGGGGCTGCAATCTGCGGAACTGCCGCCACTTTCGAAGGCTGCCGGGGGATCCCGCGGGGCGCTGTTGCGGGCCGCCGGCAAACCTGGCGGCGCGCCTTCGAGCGCTCAGCTCCCAGGAAGGAAGCAGGGAAGCTGGCGGGCAAGGTAGGGCGAGGTAGGCCTCGCTTGCTTCTTGCACTAACCACAAGCAAGTTGAATAATTGTATCGAGCGCCCAGGCGTCATTGCGCAGGCAACGCTGCATATTTAGCGCACGATCGACAAAAGCAGCACACCCCGGTCTCCTCCCGTCACTTTCGTCGTCCTCCTCTGCCTCTTGCCACCTTCCATCTGCTGCTGCCGCGCTGACGGTTCGGCCCCCACGCGTTTTTCTCCTGCCCTTCGCCCCCGCCCCCATATCCTCCTCAAGCCTAGGCCCTCGCTCCTCGTCCTTCTGTTGTTGTCCTGCGAGTCGTGCCAGGCGAGCGCACCCCATGTAGCTTGCAGAACACGTAACGGCGCCTGCACTGTCATTGTTCTGGCAAGTTTGGGCCAACTCCTCTTGTCAATTGGTGCAAATGGGTTGGGTACGTCGCAGGGTAATTTCTGGACCCCGTGGGCTGTCTCGGGCAGCTCAGGGGCAACGTTGAGTCCATCTGGGGGCCGTGCGGACCTGCTGGGGAGCACTGCAACGGTGTTGACGGCCCTCTTGGGAAATGTAAGGGCACACCTGGACCGTCTTGGAGACTAGAGGCCTCCTAGGAACCGCTTCGGGCCAACTTCGGTCGTATTGAACTCGTCGTGGGGCAATCGCGGGGTCTTCTTGGGACGTCTGTAGGCTATCTTGGGCTTCTTGGGATATTCTGGATGCGGGACCAGGGTCACTCTCCTTTTACCCTGGTCCACGGAGCAACAGAGTTGCGGAAGCCACTATCATCGTCACCATCAGCAACAGTACCATGATCATCATCATCATCATCATCATCAGCATCATCATCATCATCATCATCATCATCATCAGCAGCAGCAGCAGCAGCAGTACCATCATCATCATCATCGTCAGCATCATCATCAGCATCATCAGCATCATCATCATCATCATCGTCAGCATCAGCAGCAGCATCAGCATCACCAACATCACCATCATCAGCAGCAGCAGCATCAGCATCATTAGCATCTGCATCAGCATCAGCAGCATCAGCATCATCAACGTCATCATCGGCATCATCAGCATCAGCATCACCATCCTCATCAGTACCACACCATCATAGTTCTTTCGCATCATCGTCATGATAGTTTCACAGATTTCATCATATCAGCATCATCAGCATCATCAGCACAGCATCGCATCAACATCAGCATCATCATCAATCCAGCACATCATCATCATCAGCAACAGCATCAGCATCAGCATCCAGCATCAGCATCAGCATCACCATCCACCACTCATCATCATCATCATCATCATCAGCCTCATCTCATCACATCATCATCATCATCATCACATCATCAATCATTCATCATCACATCATCCATCAGCGGAATCATCAGCAATCACCGCCATCATCATAATCAGCAACACCATCACAATCACAACATCATCACCACAATCATCAGTAGCATCATAATGATCAGCATCAGCATCAGCATCACCATCATCATCATCAGCATCATCATCGTCATCATCAGAATCGTCGTCGCCGTCGTCGCCGACGTCGTCGTCGCCGACGTGATGATCAACGGCGGCGCCATCATCATTATCGTCATGGTCATCAGCATCCTAACAATCGAAATCCGCCGACCCCGCTTTCCGGGGGGGGAAAGGCGTGTGCGATATTTGGCTGTCCCCCTCCCCCGTCCCCCCACCCCTGGCGTCCAAAATACCATTCTAGTGGAGGGGTGAGCTCGTCAACGCACCCCCGGGGCCTCCTGAGCCTCCAAAAAGCTCCAAGACAGCCCAACAGGGCCCAGACAGAGCGCCGAGATAGTCGAAGAGAGCGTCATGACGGCCCAGGGTAGCCGCACAAAGATGCAAGATGGCTTCAAGATAGCCCCCGAGGTCCTAAAGACAGCCCAAGAGCGCCTCCAGAGGATCGCCGAGAGGGCCCGAAGAGGCCAAAATCATCCGACTACTTTCGAAAAGCATACAATTTCAGCACATTCGCATTGTTCGTTTTGAAAGCGAACACGACTGCCCGAGTGGCCCCCAAGACGGCCCATGATGCCGCCAAGGCGGCCCAAAGACAGCCCCAGGGGCCCCCCGAGACGGCCCAAGACAGCCCCTTTAGGCCTCACGAGGGCTCCAGGAAAGCCCAAGAGGGGGAATACGAACTGACATCTCGAGCCTTTTCCACCAAGATGGCCTCTCGAGCCCCCCAGAGGCCCCCGAGAGCCCTCCAAGAGGCCTCCGAAGCGCCCCCAAGAAGCCCCCCAAAGGCCCTCGCGAGGCCCCAAAAAGCCTCCCACATGCCCCCAAGAGTTCTCGAAGAGGCCCCAGACAGGCATCCTAAGAGACCCTCAGATTCATTCAGGAGGCCCCTGACCAAAGATAGAACTTCCACGATCGTCTCAAACATTCGCTCCTTGTGGGGGTCGGCGGAATGGCGTTGGGCCACTTGAGAGGTACTCCCAGGGATGAAGAGCAGGCAGAACGCCGAGGAATGAGGACCAGAATGAACAGACGATGCAGTATAGTACATGATGCAGTGCGCCCTCCCGTCCCAAGGCTACCCAGCACGAGTCCCACCAAGCATCCCTCTGTGCTGCGCGAGGCGCCCCGAAGCGCTGCGCTGGGCGGGGGGGGGGACGCAGTTGGACACCGCCACGGGGGCCTTCGGTGGAGCTCCCTATTGGAGCCTCGAAGCGCTGTGCTGGGTGGTGGGGACGCATGTGGACACCGCCACTGGGGCCTCAGGTGGAGCTCCCTATAGGTTCGTGAAAAGGGGGGAGCGCATGTGGACGCCGTCGCCGGGGTCTTCGGTGGAGCTGCCTATGGGGCCTCGAAGCGCTGCGCTGGGTGGGTGGGGGGGGCGCATTTGGACACCGCCACTGGGGCCTTCGTTGGAGCTCCCTACGAGGCCACGAAACGATGTGCTGGGTGGGGGAGACAGAGGTACGGATGGGAGGAGGGAGGAGGGAGGGGGGGGGAGGAGGAAGGAGAGGAGGGACGCGGAGCGCTGTCTCCTCAAAACGAGGACCCAACACCACAGGATGGTTGGGAAAAACAATGGGCACCAGGGAGGGGGGATCAACAATAGTTCTTCTTCAGAAACGAAGATTCAATGATTTACCCTTACGCGCCATGCTTCTACATGCCTCATGCATCCATCCTGATGCCCCCCTCTTGGGAAGACTATATGATAAAGAGGGCCGGCATTCCCGCACTTTCCGCTTTCAGCTCGCACGACACATAAAAATCAGCACGACTCTGAGAGGGGTGAGGATTCGAAACACGAAAGATTCGAGCCCCAGGAGAGGGGCAAAGTGTAGGATCATCCGCGAGTAACAGCAATAGAACGCTCTGAAGGACTCCTCTGTGGCGCTAAACTGCCAGGAAGTCTTAGGCGAAACGGTCGTTTTGGCGTCCGCGAGTAGCAGCAACCTGGTTCTGAAGAACCCTCCCGTGGAGCTAAATTGCGAAGACGTCTGTCGAAACGGTCGTTCTGGCATACGCGGATAGCAGCAAGAATGCTCTGAAGGACTCCCCTTGTGGTGCTGCATTGCAAAGAAGCCTCAGGCGAAACGGCCGGTCCACCCGCGAGTAGCAGCAACCTGGTTCTGAAAGACCCGCTTGTGGTGCTGAATTGCGAAAAGGACTCAGGCGAAACGGCCTTTCTGGCATCGGCGAGAAGCAGCAAGACTGCTCTGAAGAACCCCCCTGTGGTGCTAAATTGCGAAGAAGACTCAAGCGAAACGGTCGTTCTGGCATCCGCGAGTAGCAGCAAGAATGCTCTCAAAGACTCCCCTTATGGTGCTGCATTGCAAAGAAGCCTCAGGCGAAACGGCCGTTCCACCCTCGAGTAGCAGCAACCTGGTTCTGAAAGACCCGCTTGTGGTGCTGAATTGTGACAAGGACTCAGGCGAAACGGCCGTTCTGGCATCGGCGAGAAGCAGCAAGACTGCTCTGAAGAACCCCCCTGTGGTGCTAAATTGCGAAGAAGACTCAAGCGAAACGGTCGTTCTGGCATCCGCGAGTAGCAGCAAGAATGCTCTCAAAGACTCCCCTTATGGTGCTGCATTGCAAAGAAGCCTCAGGCGAAACGGCCGTTCCACCCTCGAGTAGCAGCAACCTGGTTCTGAAAGACCCGCTTGTGGTGCTGAATTGTGACAAGGACTCAGGCGAAACGGCCGTTCTGGCATCGGCGAGAAGCAGCAAGACTGCTCTGAAGAACCCCCCTGTGGTGCTAAATTGCGAAGAAGACTCAAGCGAAACGGTCGTTCTGGCATACGCGAAAAGCAGCAAGAATGCTCTCAAAGACTCCCCTTATGGTGCTGCATTGCAAAGAAGCCTCAGGCGAAACGGCCGTTCCACCCTCGAGTAGCAGCAACCTGGTTCTGAAAGACCCGCTTGTGGTGCTGAATTGTGACAAGGACTCAGGCGAAACGGCCGTTCTGGCATCGGCGAGAAGCAGCAAGACTGCTCTGAAGAACCCCCCTGTGGTGCTAAATTGCGAAGAAGACTCAAGCGAAACGGTCGTTCTGGCATCCGCGAGTAGCAGCAAAAATGCTCTCAAGGGCCCCCCTTGCGGTGCTGAAGCAAAAAGGCCGTTCCGGTATCGCGAGTAGCAGCAACCTGGTTCTGAAAGGTCACCGTGTGGTGCTAAATTGCGAAGAAATCTCCGGCGAAACGGCCGTTCCGCAAGTAGCAGCAAGACTGCTCGAAAGATGTAGATTCAAGTTCTGCACATGGGAAGTATAAGAAAAATGGCCAGCACATCCATCCACAGAGTTCCCGTGTTCCGTCTGCTTTTTCAAGAGGGGCTCGATAGGAAGGGCGGACACTCCACGCAAATCGACAGATTGATGTTGCCTGGTGGATGTCATGAAGATGTCGATTGTAATGGCGCCCACCAGATCCACCCCCTCACATTAGCGCGGCCATGGGCGGCCATTCCGTTCCCCGCGCAGCACTTCAGGTTACGCAACTGCCTCGAAAGGCCCTTTGGGAAGAACGGGGCTCATCCTACCCCCCGCGAGGACTGGAGTCCGCCAAAGCTACCCACCAATATATTGATAAATCGTTTGCTTGTCAATGCGAACTCAATAAGATTGGTGCTGACATCGTCCTCCCGAGCAATTGTTGAAGTTCGCGTTGATTATTCCATCGAAGTTTATCAAGGACGGAGCTTGCCCAAACCCTTCCCTTAATTGTTTTGTTCGTTGGCTGTCATGGCAGACTTTGCTCGTGGGCGGGGGGGGATCATATGGGAAGCTGAGTTTGGGTACAAGCAAAGCAGAGCAGAGAAGCAGTGCCCCCCACCACCCCATTGCATAGGCGTGATGGTCTACTGGCGAGATGCCAAAGAACTCCAGACTGGATTGGTCCGGGGGGATGCGCGGAAACACGCGCCAGAGATGTGTGATCCCTCGCGCGTGTTTCTGTGCATCTCAAAATTTGGAGGATGTCTCAGGCGAAACGCTCGTGTTCCAATCACTCGACGCGGACATCCCCATGTGTGCATTGCATGTTCTGGCGCGTCCCGCTGTGAGCGCGTGGCCGTGAGTCGCTGGGCGTGAGAGCGAATCCCGGTGGACGGCGGGTGCGACGAGTACGACGAGTACGACGAGTACGACGGGTACGACGGCGACGACGACGACGACGACGACGACGGCGGCGGCGGCGGCGGCGGCGGCGGCGGCGGCAGCGGAGGCGGCGGCGGCGGCTACGATGAGGAACTGCGACGAGGACAATTCACACATAGACAGGCGGTGAAAAAATCCCTACCTCTCCTTTCTCGTCCGTACTACTCATCGTACCTCCCTCCCATCTCTTCCTCCCTCCTCCCTCCTCGCAATTCCTGCGTCCTCGTCCTTCCTCTCCCGTCATCCCTCCTCCATCCTGGCGGCCAGCCTTCTCCCTATGTCGAAGTGATCATGGGGCTTTCATTGGACAGGAAGCGAAGATCCAACACCAAGCGACTCGCTCGATGCATCCCCACGATCTGGCCGCCCGGGGTGCTGAAGCCAGCGCCTCGCTCGAGACATCCTCGCATTTTGTTTTTTGAAAGCGCCGACGTCCAAGCCACCAGACAGGCAACCCGCCTGAGATATCCCCACCATCTGGGTGCGAACAAGCACATGTCCCCAACCCTGGCGGATCCCCTTGGGGTGCCCAGACCAGCGCATGGCTCGAGACATCCTCACAAACTGGTCTGGAAGCACCGGCGTCCAAGCCGCCAAGCAGGCAACCCGCCTGAGACACCTCTACAATCTGGGCGCGAACGGGCACGTGTCCCCAACACTGGCGGCCCCTCCAGTTCGCATGGGCTTTCTGCTTACGTCGGTGCACCCGACACACCCAGCACAAGTATGGTGGCCGCATATGGAGCTCAACCGAAGACGATACTCACATCTGCGGAACTCACAACTGCAAACATGAGGGTCCTTCGCCCTTCGGCAAGATCTTGTTTCGAGGCCACAAGTCCAACAGTCCAGAACGAATGGCAGCATGAGAAACAAAAGTCCAGAATTGCAGCCGCTATTAGGCAAGGGAGCCTGCGGCCTGGGCCCGGCTACAAACATCGTGTCATCGTCACATGGGCGTCTGTCTCTAATTTAGCGCCGAACTCCCGCACGCTCCCCTTTCACAGTAGAGGACCGCTAACACCATCAAGCGAAGGTCGCAGCAGCGAAGGACGCAGCCGATGATGGAGAACCCCCAAGCCCATGCAAATACAAAGGCTCATTGAGCTCCGTGCGCTTCGCACATCCATCTGGAGGGGTGGTAACGTACTCGTGGTCGTCTTCTCCCAGGAGACCTCCGACAGGAAACCCTGCGCGCCCTAAATGCTTCACGAACACGTTGAGATACGCCACGCCGCTGTGCGTATGCCCGCGAACAACCTTCAACTCAACCTCACGGAAAGCAACCCACTCTGGAACCTCGGCCCCATTCCACGACGCGCTGTAATGATAACCTCCGGCTTGTTTACCATTTGCCCAATATCCGGTCACGTTCAAGGCTTGGAAGTAGATTTCGGTGCACTGCTTACCCAATCGGCGCGCATCGGCCTCCACGCGAAGCAATACTTTTTCATCGCGCTCTCCACGAGGGATGTTTATGAGGATATGCCGCCCTGGCTTCATCAAATCGAATCGCTCGCCATACACATTTTGAAGGTGGGGGTCGCCAGTGGCAGCCACGCTTGAGCCGGCCCCGGCCGCCTGAGGACCTGAAGAAAGGAACGTCGGATGTGGTGTTGGCCAACCTGGAGGATACGTCGGGCTGGGCGTCGGGCTGAGAGTCGGGCTGGGCGTCGGGACGGGCGTTGGGTGGGGCGTCGGGAACGCCGTCGGGAACGCCGTCGGGAACGCCGTCGGGTAGGGCGTCGGGAACGCAGTCGGGTAGGGAGTCGGGAACGCCGTCGGGTAGGGAGTCGGGAATGCCGTCGGGAACGCCGTCGGGTAGGGCGTCGGGTAAGGCGTCGGGTAGGGCGTCGGGAACGCAGTCGGGTAGGGAGTCGGGAACGCCGTCGGGTAGGGAGTCGGGAATGCCGTCGGGAACGCCGTCGGGTAGGGCGTCGGGTAAGGCGTCGGGAAGGGCGTCGGGAACGCCGTCGGGTAGGGCGTCGGGAACGCCGTCGGGTAGGGCGTCGGGTAAGGCGTCGGGAAGGGCGTCGGGAACGCCGTCGGGTAGGGCGTCGGGTAAGGCGTCGGGAAGGGCGTCGGGAAGGGCGTCGGGAAGGGCGTCGGGAAAGGTGTGGGGTAGGGCGTCGGTGCTGGTGTCGCCGCCTGCTGGATAATGAGACGGTTGATGATTGAACACGAATTGGCCCAACTTCCAGTAAATGTCAAGAGCCCATCGCTAACAGAAACGGCGAGAACCTTACTTGCTCCTGGCCCGGCAGGAACATTGCCGAGGCCTAGCGACTGCCCTTCCAATCTGCACCCACTCGTGTGACTTAAGTACGCGGTATCCTGTATCACAACTTCAACCAGATAGTCTCCATTAGGCACCGCGATGTTCCAATGCTCGCCTGCACAATTCGAGTGACGGTCAGGGACCACTCCTGTATTCTGCAAATCATTATAACCGCTTACTTCGCGATTCCTTCCCATTGTAGTGGGCCACCCATTAACCTTGTATGCCGCTTGTTGCCACAAAACCAACCATAAGTGTACCCGTTACCCCGTGAACCATACGTGTACCCATAATCCGGAAGCCAGCCGGAAGGCACAGTCGTCCCTTCGATCTGAAAGTTTATGTTCAGAACGCTAGCGTTGGTGCTGGCGTCGGCGCGGAAGTTGGAGCTGGCGTTTGGCGTCGGCGTGGAGCCTGCCCTGATAGACATCGCGGCGGGCACGGCGTACACAAACGATAGCCAGCGTACAAGGCTCGGCGCGTTCAGTACGGTCATCCTGCAGGACGAAACGAGAATGTGAGGCAAGGTTGCTCGAGAAGCTCGCTAATTTGAACCAGACTGCCATGAGCCTAGAATTGTTTCGGGATTGGGATCCTCTTGGGGGCCTCCTGAAGCCTGCTGGAACGCTGGGTACCATCTAAGAACCGTTCGGGACACTCCGGTATCCGGAACGGCGAATGTGCGAAAGCCATGCGATCATGCAAACACCCGGGGAGAACCAGCATGGCTTGCTCTTGGGGGCCTCTCGTGATTTTTGTCCCAACCCTCCTGCGTTGGGCACTCGTTTTGAATAGAGCACTCAGTCTCTATCTCCTTCCTCCTCCCGCCCCCTTTCCCCCTCCCTCCTGCCTCTCACCTCGCTCCTTCCTGCGTGCCAGCAGGCCTCCTACCTGTCCATCCCTGTCCAACGGAGTGACGCCCCACGCAAATTCAGATTGGACCCCGCCATCCCTGGGGGGCTGCGATCTGCGAAACTGCGCAACTGTCGCCACTTTCGAGGACTGCCGGGTGGTTCAACGGAGTGAGGCACCACCCAGATTCAAAGTAGACGTCGCCATCGTTGGGGGGCTGCAATCTGCGGAACTGCCGCCACTTTCGAAGGCTGCCGGGGGATCCCGCGGGGCGCTGTTGCGGGCCGCCGGCAAACCTGGCGGCGCGCCTTCGAGCGCTCAGCTCCCAGGAAGGAAGCAGGGAAGCTGGCGGGCAAGGTAGGGCGAGGTAGGCCTCGCTTGCTTCTTGCACTAACCACAAGCAAGTTGAATAATTGTATCGAGCGCCCAGGCGTCATTGCGCAGGCAACGCTGCATATTTAGCGCACGATCGACAAAAGCAGCACACCCCGGTCTCCTCCCGTCACTTTCGTCGTCCTCCTCTGCCTCTTGCCACCTTCCATCTGCTGCTGCCGCGCTGACGGTTCGGCCCCCACGCGTTTTTCTCCTGCCCTTCGCCCCCGCCCCCATATCCTCCTCAAGCCTAGGCCCTCGCTCCTCGTCCTTCTGTTGTTGTCCTGCGAGTCGTGCCAGGCGAGCGCACCCCATGTAGCTTGCAGAACACGTAACGGCGCCTGCACTGTCATTGTTCTGGCAAGTTTGGGCCAACTCCTCTTGTCAATTGGTGCAAATGGGTTGGGTACGTCGCAGGGTAATTTCTGGACCCCGTGGGCTGTCTCGGGCAGCTCAGGGGCAACGTTGAGTCCATCTGGGGGCCGTGCGGACCTGCTGGGGAGCACTGCAACGGTGTTGACGGCCCTCTTGGGAAATGTAAGGGCACACCTGGACCGTCTTGGAGACTAGAGGCCTCCTAGGAACCGCTTCGGGCCAACTTCGGTCGTATTGAACTCGTCGTGGGGCAATCGCGGGGTCTTCTTGGGACGTCTGTAGGCTATCTTGGGCTTCTTGGGATATTCTGGATGCGGGACCAGGGTCACTCTCCTTTTACCCTGGTCCACGGAGCAACAGAGTTGCGGAAGCCACTATCATCGTCACCATCAGCAACAGTACCATGATCATCATCATCATCATCATCATCAGCATCATCATCATCATCATCATCATCATCATCATCATCATCATCATCATCATCATCATCATCATCATCATCAGCAGCAGCAGCAGCAGTACCATCATCATCATCATCATCGTCAGCATCATCATCAGCAGCATCATCATCATCATCATCATCGTCAGCATCATCAGCAGCATCAGCATCACCAACATCACCATCATCAGCAGCAGCAGCATCAGCATCATTAGCATCTGCATCAGCATCAGCAGCATCAGCATCATCAACGTCATCATCGGCATCATCAGCATCAGCATCACCATCCTCATCATTACCAGCATCATCATAGTCATGCGCATCATCGTCATGATAGTTCAACAGATGCATCATCATCAGCATCATCAGCATCATCAGCATCAGCATCAGCATCAACATCAGCATCATCATCATCATCATCATCAGCATCATCATCATCATCATCAGCATCAGCATCAGCATCAGCATCAGCATCAGCATCAGCATCAGCATCACCATCATCATCATCATCATCATCATCATCATCATCATCATCATCATCGGAATCATCAGCATCACCGTCATCATCATAATCAGCATCACCATCACAATCACAACCATCATCACCACAATCATCAGCAGCATCATCATGATCAGCATCAGCATCAGCATCACCATCAGCATTATCAGCATCATCAGCATCATCATCATCGTCATCATCAGAATCGTCGTCGCCGTCGGCGCCGACGTCGTCGTCGCCGACGTGATGATCAACGGCGGCGCCATCATCATTATCGTCATGGTCATCAGCATCCTAACAATCGAAATCCGCCGACCCCGCTTTCCGGGGGGGGAAAGGCGTGTGCGATATTTGGCTGTCCCCCTCCCCCGTCCCCCCTCCCCTGGCGTCCAAAATACCATTCTAGTGGAGGGGTGGGGCACGAGCTCGTCAACGCACCCCCGGGGCCTCCTGAGCCTCCAAAAAGCTCCAAGACAGCCCAACAGGGCCCAGACAGAGCGCCGAGATAGTCGAAGAGAGCGTCATGACGGCCCAGGGTAGCCGCACAAAGATGCAAGATGGCTTCAAGATAGCCCCCGAGGTCCTAAAGACAGCCCAAGAGCGCCTCCAGAGGATCGCCGAGAGGGCCCGAAGAGGCCAAAATCATCCGACTACTTTCGAAAAGCATACAATTTCAGCACATTCGCATTGTTCGTTTTGAAAGCGAACACGACGGCCCGAGTGGCCCCCAAGACGGCCCATGATGCCGCCAAGGCGGCCCAAAGACAGCCCCAGGGGCCCCCCGAGACGGCCCAAGACAGCCCCTTTAGGCCTCACGAGGGCTCCAGGAAAGCCCAAGAGGGGGAATACGAACTGACATCTCGAGCCTTTTCCACCAAGATGGCCTCTCGAGCCCCCCAGAGGCCCCCGAGAGCCCTCCAAGAGGCCTCCGAAGCGCCCCCAAGAAGCCCCCCAAAGGCCCTCGCGAGGCCCCAAAAAGCCTCCCACATGCCCCCAAGAGTTCTCGAAGAGGCCCCAGACAGGCATCCTAAGAGACCCTCAGATTCATTCAGGAGGCCCCTGACCAAAGATAGAACTTCCACGATCGTCTCAAACATTCGCTCCTTGTGGGGGTCGGCGGAGTGGCGTTGGGCCACTTGAAAGGTACTCCCAGGGATGAAGAGCAGGCAGAACGCCGAGGAATGAGGACCAGAATGAACCGACGATGCAGTATAGTACATGCTGCAGTGCGCCCTCCCGTCCCAAGGCTACCCAGCACGAGTCCCACCAAGCATCCCTCTGTGCTGCGCGAGGCGCCCCGAAGCGCTGCGCTGGGCGGGGGGGGGGACGCAGTTGGACACCGCCACGGGGGCCTTCGGTGGAGCTCCCTATTGGAGCCTCGAAGCGCTGTGCTGGGTGGGGGGGACGCATGTGGACACCGCCACTGGGGCCTCAGGTGGAGCTCCCTATAGGTTCGTGAAAAGGGGGGAGCGCATGTGGACGCCGTCGCCGGGGTCTTCGGTGGAGCTGCCTATGGGGCCTCGAAGCGCTGCGCTGGGTGGGTGGGGGGGGCGCATTTGGACACCGCCACTGGGGCCTTCGTTGGAGCTCCCTACGAGGCCACGAAACGATGTGCTGGGTGGGGGAGACAGAGGTACGGATGGGAGGAGGGAGGAGGGAGGGGGGGGGGACAAGCTAGGTGCGCTCGCGTCATATCTGACGTCCTACCCCTGGCGCTGATTTTCTCTATCCGCGGACGCGTGTCGTAGCGGACCTGTGGCTCCGCGCGCGCGTGCGTAGTGGGTGGTGGTGCACGTGCGTGCGTGCGTGCGTGGTGCGTGGTTGTGGTGGTGGTGGTGGTGGTGGTGGTGGTGGTGGTGGTGGTGGTGGTGGTGGTGGTGGTGGTGGTGACTGGTGGTGGTGGTGGTGGTGGTGGTGGTGCTGGTGCTGGTGGTGGTGGTGGTGCTGGTGGTGGTGGTGTTGGTACTGGTGCTGGTGCTGGTGGTGGTTGTGGTGGTGGTGGTGGTGGTGGTGGTGGTGGTGGTGGTGGTGGTGGTGGCGGTGCGGCGCGGTGGTGGCGGGCGGATGGGCGCGCGAGAAAAAGGCCCGCGCTGGGGCGAGAACGCCATCCTGAACGACGGAGGCCAAACACCGATCCGAAAATGAGGCCCACGCTGCAGCGGGAGCACGATTCGGAACGATTCGGGAGCAGAAATGAGGCCGGCGCCTCAACGAGAGCAGCATTTTGGGAAAAAATGACGCCGGCGCCTCAGCGAGAGTCCTTTCCCGGGATTTCCCGGGCATCCTGTGTTCCAAAAAACAGTACGCGGAGGGTGCGCGGCCATCACCCAGACGCCATCGGGGGAAGGATTCGGGAGCAGAAATGAGGCCGGCGCCTCAACGAGAGCAGCATTTTGGGAAAAAATGACGCCGGCGCGAGAGCAGCATTTTGAGAAAAAATGACGCCGGCGCCTCAGCGAGAGTCGTTTCCCGGGATTTCCCGGGCATCCTGTGTGTAAAAAAACAGTACGCGGAGGGTGCGCGGCCATCACCCGGACGCCATCAGGGGAAGAGGGAGAATATATTCATATTGAATAATTGTGGAGGAAGGAGAGGAGGGTCGCGGAGCGCTGTCTCCTCAAAACGAGGACCCAACACCACAGGATGGTTGGGAAAAACAATGGGCACGAGGGAGGGGGGATCAACAATAGTTCTCCTTCAGAAATGAAGATTCAACAATTTACCCTTACGCGCCATGCTTCTACATGCCTCATGCATCCATCATGATGCCCCCCTCTTGGGAGGACTATATGATAAAGGGGGCCGGCACTCCCGCACTTTCCGCTTTCAGCTCGCACGACACATAAAAATCAGCACGACTCTGAGAGGGGTGAGGATTCGAAACACGAAAGATTCGAGCCCCAGGAGAGGGGCAAAGTGTAGGAACATCTGCGAGTAACAGCAATATAACGCTCTGAAGGACTCCTCTGTGGCGCTAAACTGCGAGGAAGTCTCAGGCGAAACGGTCGTCTTGGCGTCCGCGAGGAGCAGCAACCTGGTTATGAAGGACCCTCCCGTGGAGCTAAATTGCGAAGACGTCTGTCGAAACGGTCGTTCTGGCATACGCGAATAGCAGCAAGAATGCTCTGAAGGAACCCCCCTTGTGGTGCTGCATTGCAAAGAAGCCTCAGGCGAAACGGCCGTCCCACCCGCGAGTAGCAGCAACCTGGTTCTGAAAGACCCGCTCGTGGTGCTGAAATGCGAAAAGGACTCAGGCGAAACGGCCGTTCTGGCATCGGCGAGAAGCAGAGAGACTGCTCTGAAGAACCCCCCTGTGATGCTAAATTGCGAAGAAGACTCAAGCGAAACGGTCGTTCTGGCATACGCGAAAAGCAGCAAGAATGCTCTGAAGGACTCCCCTTGTGGTGCTGCATTGCAAAAAAACCTCAGGCGAAACGGCCGTTCCACCCACGAGTAGCAGCAACCTGGTTCTGAAAGACCCGCTTGTGGTGCTGAATTGTGAAAAGGACTCAGGCGAACCGGCCGTTCTGGCATCGGCGAGAAGCAGAGAGACTGCTCTGAAGAACCCCCCTGTGGTGCTAAATTGCGAAGAAGCCTCAAGCGAAACGGTCGTTCTGGCATCCGCGAGCAGCAGCAAAAATGCTCTCAAGGGCCCCCCTTGCGGTGCTGAAGCAAAAAGGCCGTTCCGGTATCGCGAGTAGCAGCAACCTGGTTCTGAAAGGTCACCGTGTGGTGCTAAACTGCGAAGAAATCTCCGGCGAAACGGCCGTTCCGCAAGTAGCAGCAAGACTGCTCGAAGGAACCCCCTGACGTGCTGAATTGCGAGGAAGTCTCAGGCGAGAGCGCCCTTCCTGAGGTTCGGGCCCTCTCTGGCCAGGGCCTCTCGGAGTAAACTGTGAGGAAGTATCGCACGGGAACGTTGTTGTTGTTGGGGGGCCAGCTTGGGCGATACCCCGAAACGCTTGAGCGTGAGCCTCAATGTCAAAGGAAATGCAGCTGGCGCCGAGGCGAGAGCGCCTAAGCGGATACAGGGGGACAACCATAATAATAGCTTAATACATTCATACTCAGCCAGAACATTCACTCGCGTGTCACTCAACATGTGCATTTCAGACCCTCGACACCAACCCTCTTCGTTTTTGATCGTACCCCCATGGGGGCATATCTTCCTTACCTAGACGACCACCCTTCGGGTGATAAGGAGGTTGGGGGGAGGGGATTGAACCAACTGCTGGCAACTGCGATGGGGGTGTGATGATGACGATGCTGATGGCGCGCCCTCGAGATGGCGACAAAGCGTGATGACGATGTTGCGCCACGATGTGATGTCACTATCGACCCAGCTCGCACGATCGATGCAAGTACCGATCTCACTCGACCACCTATGGATCTCACTACCGATCTCACCACGTCTCGGTCATTTTCGGTCTCACTATCGATCTCACTGTCGATCGGCGGGACACCGCGGGACGCCGCGGGACACCACGGGACACCGCGGGACACCTCTGGGACACCGCGGGAAACCACGGGAAACCACAGGACACCACGAAACACAATCGGGACACCACAGCAGGACACTGCGGGACACCGCTGGGACAACGCAGGACACCACGGCGTGACACCCCCAGCCACGGCGCGCCAACCAGAGGGCCGGACTTTGCATCCGAATCACCCTAGCGACGGCGGGATCATTCCTCGCAAGCGCATACGCAGCTTCGCCTCGCCCGCGCGCACGACACGAGTACGAAACCGAAACCGATGTCACAGTGAGGGGGCTCTCCGTTCTACTGCGATCTCACCCCTCAACCTCCGACCTGTCACGTGTAGATGGCGCAACCCCTACAACACGGGAAAGGAAGGAGGAAAGGGACACGGGGGCGAAGGATGGAGCACGAGAGAGATTGGGTTGGGAGCAGGAAAACAATCAGCAACCAGACGGGCGGTTCGGGCGGGCGGGCCCTAAAAGGTGAGCTGGGCGGGCAGTCCTAGGCGGTCCTAGGCGTCCTAAGCGTGAGTCCTGCATGAATCGCGCCGAAGTCTCGAGCGATGGCGCGATTAGCAAGTAAATCATTAGGAACTCAAGAGCGATGGTGATTCCTGAGCGTCGAGGGTGGGGCGTCTCGACAAATTCCGAGGAAGTCCCGCGCGAGAGCGCAACTCCTGGACAAAGTGTAGAGATGTCCCGCGCGAGAGTAAATCGTGAGGATGTATCAGGCGGGAGCCGCTGTTGTTGTAGACAGGGAGGCAAGGGGCACCATCTGAGGCGCAGGCTGCGAGCCCCAGGAGAGGCACTTCAGTTGAAGAAACACAGGTGGGCACCTGGGACGAGGGATCAACCGCATTTCTTTACATGTGAGAATTCAACCACACAAAAAACTCCGTCGTGGTTCTTTCACAACGCGAGGGTCTGGGCTGACTCTATCTATCCCCCTCCCCTCCTCCTCCTCCTCCTCCTCCTCCTCCTCCTCCTCCTTCTCCTCCTCCTCCTCCTCCTCCTCCTGCTCCTCCTCCGCCTCCGCCTCCTCCTCCTCCTCCTGCTCCTGCGCCGCGCCTCCCGTTTCAGGCCACGTGCGGCGTGGACCCGGGCCTCGCCGCTCCAGCGCGGACGGCGCAGCGGCGTCTCGGCTCGCTCGAATCCGACGCCCCCCCCCCCTCCGCAGGGAGGGGCAGGGGCGAGGGCAGCGAGGGGAGGGGAGGCAGGGGGGGGGGCGCAAGACGAGGCCAAGACACGAACAACATCGGACGGGGATGGATCGGGGATCCTTGAAAGTCCAGCGGCTCTGGAGTACGCATCGGGCGCCGCGGCCGTTCCAGAGCGCTCCAGAATGTTCTGAGAGCGTTCCAGAACGCTCTTGAACGATGCGCTCTGGAACGATGCATCCTGGTCCCAGCC
>CAUYUJ010000392.1:626577-659647 GCA_963575745.1 Prorocentrum cordatum
GACTGGGGAAAGAAGACCGGCGTGGCAGCGCGGGCGCCCAGGGGCTGGGGCAGCGCCTCCCCCTCGGCGCCGCTGCTCGCGCGCATGCGCTGCCCCGCCGCACTGGCCCCGCTAGGCACTCGCCTGCCCTGGCTGCACTCCTCCGCTGCCGCCCCAAGCTGCGCGACCGGCAGGGCGAGCAGCCAGAGGGGCCAGGTCCGCAGCCTCAGCGACCAGCTCCTTCTTGCATGCCTGGGACACTTGCAGCCACTCGCCGAGCGCGCTGCCGTGCCGCTCGGCTTGGCCACGTTCCGCTGCGGCCTGCGGCGGCCAGGGCACGCTGCCGCCTGTGAGCTCGCCATCGTCGCTGCTGATCTCGCCCATGGGGCAGGACTCGGCCCACGGCGCTCGCTCGGGGGCTGGCGGGGGCACCGCGAGCTGCGCCCGCGCCGCCTCCACCTGGGCGCGCATGGCCGCCCAAGCCACCTCGAAGTTGCTGGAGCCCCAGGCCTCTGGCAGCTTGTCCAGCTGCGTGAGGAACCGTGGCACATGGCTGGCTCCAGCCCACTCGGCTGCGCGCTGGCGCCGCCACTCCACCGCCTCTTCACGGGCTGCTTCTTCGAGGACCTGGAGCGCCCTGCTGGCCTCCTCCACCTCGCCGTCGAGCGCCGCGAGCTCCTCCTGGGCCTTCTGCAGCTGGACCTCAGCGAGGTCCCGCGCCGCCTGCTTCTGCTCGAGGGCCTGGCGGGCTGAGCGGAGCCGCTTCTCCGCCTTGCTGATGGCGTTCGCCTCCTTGTGCAGCAGAGCCGACCGCGGCATTGCGGAGGCCTTCTGCTCCGCTGCCTCCTTCTGGGCGCTGGCCAACTCTGCCCTCTTCGCCTCCAGCTGGTTGGCCACGACGTCCGTGAAGCAGCTGTCGACGCCGTCGGGTGGCCCAGCCAGCAGCGCCTTGAGCCGCTCGACCGTTGCCTGCAGCCTCTTGATCGCCGTGACTCCTCCGTTGCTGGGAGCCCCACTCGCCGCTGAAGCCGAGGTCTGCGACTTGGTGGATGCCGTGCGCGACGCTGCGCTGCGGGCCTGCCGCTGGGCCCGACGCCCACGAGGCTGGTCCACCCAGCCCTCCTTGTCTGCCTCGGGCTTCGCCTTGCCGCGGTTTGACTCCAGCGTCCAGGGCGGCGCGGCATACCCACAGCTGAGACGCGTGGAGCGCCAGTCCCGGTTCCAACTACTGCAGCTGCACATCCAATAGGTCCTGCTGCGCCTGCCACTGCTGCCGCCACGCTGAAACCTCGCCATAGCGCCCGCTGCGCCGCCCGCTGGGCCACGCCCCCACGCTGCGAGAGCAAGAAACACAACGAGAATTTGCACTGGCCCAAAGCGCGGAGACCCTCGCGCTCAGAGCGCCGCGAACGACTTGCGGTCGTCGGGCCCCCTATGGCCTCGAGCCAAAATGGCTACGGACTTGCTCCTATGTTTCTGCCGTGCCCCTGTGTGTTCTGCCGTGCTCCTGCGTGTTCTGCTATGCTGCTGCTTGTTATGCCGTGCTCCTGCGTGTTTTGTGTGTGATCTGCCGCGCTCCTGTGCGCTCTGCTGTGTTCTGCCGTGCTCCTATGGACTCTGTGTGTTCTGCCGTGCTCTTCGTGATCCTGCGTTGTCTGCCGTGCTCCTGCGTGTTCTGCCGTGCTCCTGCGTTTTCTGCCGTCAGTTCTGCCGTGCACATAGGTGTTCTGCCGTGCTCCTACGTGCACTGCCGTGCTCCTGTGCGTTCTGCAGCGCTCCTGCTTGTTATGCCGTGTTCCTATGTATTATGCGTGTTCCGCCGTGCTCCTGTGTGTTATAGTTATAGGTATAGTTATAGTCGGGGCCTTAAAGGCGAAAGTGCCCCTGCGCCCTGCGTGGTCTGCCGCGCTCCTGCTTGTTCTGTCGTGCTCTGCCGTTCTCCTCCTGCTCCTGTGTTCTGCCGTGCCCCTGTGCGTTCTGCTGTGCTCCTGTGTGTTCTGTGTGTTCTGCCGTGCGCCTGCGTGTTCTGCCGTGCTCCGATGCGTTCTGCCGTGCTCCTGCGAATTCTGTGTGTTCTGCCATGCCCCTCGTGTTCCTGTGTGTTCTGCCGTGCTCCTGTGTGTCCTGCTGTGCTCCCGTTTGTTCCGCTGTGCTCCCTTGTGTTCTTTGGGTTCTGCCGCGCCCCTCTGCGTTTAAAGTTTGACGATGGCGCCTTGAAGGCGCCGGGGCGTGCACGATTAATAACGGGCAGGGCCAGACGGGACAGAGTTCCCGAGACGCCGAGCCCCAGAGAGCGCCGAGGGCAGCGCGGGCCCACTCACCACAGGGAGCAACAGGCGCGAGCCTCACCGATGCACTCACGGACGGCGGCCGCAATGCGCCTGACGGCGGCGCCCCCAGCGGTTCCCGAGCGCCCCGAGCGGCCCCGCATCGCGCTGGCCGCAGGCCCCCAGCTCCACTCCCGCTGCGCGGAGGCGGCCCGCGCGCACGGTGCGCGGCTCCAGGAGCTCGCATTCGGCCCTCATGCACTCCTCGCCCCGCGATGGCGGCGCCCGTGCTGAGGTTCCTGGCCTGCAAGGTCTCACAGAAAGTCAAGCCCTGCGTCTCCCAGTGCCCGCCAGGCTGCCGCGCCCCAACGGGCCTCAAGGCGCGGGCGGGGGGCCCGGCAGCACTGAGGGGGAGGAAGCAGAACGCGGAGGAGGCGAACCACTTCCAGCCCAGCGCCCCCTGCTGGGAGGCGAACGACTCGGTGGCCAGGCCAACGAAGCGGAGGATATGCGGCCTCTGGTAGAGCACGTGCCGACCTCGAAGTACCCGCAGGTCGGAGACGTGCTCGACTCCGCACCGCCGCAGGAAGTCGTGCCGTAGGCTCACGTAGAGGCCGCGTCCGCGGCGGGGCGTCTCCCGCGGAGAATCTGGCCCCGATTCCCCACGGGAGACCATCCGCCGCGGACGGGGCGCTTATTGACGCCCCTCCCGGCGGCGCCCCCTGGGCCCGACACCGTGCGAAACGAAACCTCCAAAGAGAAGCCTCCAAGGGCCCGACGCCATGCGAAACGGGACCTCCCGGGGCGGGTTTTCGGGTGCCCGACGCCATGCCAAACGGGACCTCCCGGGATCAGGTTTTCGGGGCGTGACACCATGCCAAACGGGAATGCAGGCACGCGTAGACGTTTGCCGGAAGCTCGCCCGGAACCGCTGCGAGGTTTTACAGGTTGCTGCGAGTATTCTGGACCGGCGGAGAGAATTGCACCTCCTGGAGCTCTTCGGCAAAGAGCTAAGAGGAATTCGCGCGCAGAGTGGAGCTAGTTGGCCGGCCCGACCAAAAGAGAGGACGTTGTAACCTGGGGTCGTTTTTTGTCCCGCAAGAGCGGCACAGGCGTTGTGCAGCCAACCTGCCCTCTCGCACTCGCGGTCCACCTTGCCCCTAAAGAAGCGGCGGTCGTGCTCCGCCCCCCACAGCGCGCCGATGGGCTGCCTCGGGCGGCCCCAGATGCGCATGAGCAGTGGGGCGTTCACGATCGGTCGAACTCCTCCATCCGACTCGGGAAAGAAGACCAGCATGGCTGCGCGGGCGCCCAGGGGCTAGGGCTGCGCCTCCTGCGATGCCAGGAGGTCCATGACGCCCTTCTGCGAGCAGGCCCGCCGCCCCAGGCCTGATGCGGCGTGCACTGTGACCTCGACCATGCGAAGCTTGAGGCCGCTCGGGACCTGCCAAGCAACCTTCGCTGCCCGCAGCGCGCAGCGAACCGAATCGACGACGCTGCCTGCGCGAACCAGCGGGCTCTCCATGTCCGAGGGCGCGAACGGGCGGAGGAAGACAGTGTACCACCTGCTGCGCGTAGCTCCTCTGGCCTCCTCTGGGCGGCGCGGGGCGACGCTGGCCTCCTGGGGCCGCACCTGGCTGGGCTTGGCTCCGTGCCGACTGACGGGGGCCCCAGTCGCCTCGGCTCCTCCTCCTGGCGTCGCCGCGCATCCCGAGAGCCTCCCGCCCGCAGCGGAAGCCCTGAGCCGCCGCAGAGGCCTGGCTCGGCGCCGGTGGGGCCGGCCGGCCCGCTCCCGAGGTCATGAAGCCACTTGCTGCCACCGCGGGCCGCCTCGGCGCTGCTGCTCGCGCGCAGGCGTTGCCCCGCCGCACTGGCCCCGCTAGGCGCTCGTCTGCCCTGGCTGCGCTCCTCCGTCACTGCTCCCAGCTGCGTGGCCAGCAGGGCGAGCAGCCAGAGGGGCCAGGTCCGCAGCCTCAGCGACCAACTCCCTCTTGCATGCCTGGGACACTTGCGGCCATTCGCCGAGCGCGCTGCCATGCCGCTCCGCTTGGCCACGTTCTGCAGCGGGCTGCAGCTGCCAGGGCCCGCTGCCGCCTGCGAGCTCGCCGTCGTCGCTGCTGATCTCGTCCATGGGGCAGGGCTCGGCCCACGGCGCTCGCTTGGGGGCTGACGGGGGCCCTGCAAGCTGCGCCCGCACCGCCTCCACCTGGGCGCGAATGGCCGCCCATGCCACCTCGAAGTTGCTGGAGCCCCAGGCCTCTGGCAGCTTGTCCAGCTGCGTGAGGAGCCCTGGCACACGGCTGGCTCCAGCCCACTCGGCTGCGCGCTGGCGCCGCCGCGCCTCCGCCTCCTCACGGGCTGCTTCTTCAAGGACCTGGAGCGCCCTGCTGGCCTCCTCCACCTCGCCGTGGAGCGCCGCGAGCTCCTCCTGGGCCTTCTGGAGCTGGACCTCCGCGAGGTCCCGCGCCGCCTGCTTCTGCTCAAGGGCCTGGCGGGCCGAGCGGAGCCGCTTCTCCGCCTTGCTGATGGCGTTCGCCTCCTTGTGCAGCAGAGCAGACCGCGGCATTGTGGAGGCCTTCTGCTCCGCTACCTCTCTCTGGGCGCTGGCCAATTCTGCCCTCTTCGCCTCCAGCTGGTTGGCCACGACGTCAGTGAAGCAGCTGTCGACGCCGTCGGGTGGCCCAGCCTGCAGCGCCTCGAGCCGCTCGACCGTTGCCTGCAGCCTCTCGATCGCCGTGACTCCTCCGCCGCTGGGCGCCCCACTCGCCACTGAAGCCGAGGTCTGCGACTTGGTGGATGCCGTACGCGAAGCTGCGCTGCGGGCCTGCCGCTGGGCTCGGCGCCCCCGAAGCTGGTCCACCCAGCCGTCCTTGTCCGCCTCGGGTTTCGCCTTGCCGTGGGGTGATCCCAGCGCCCAGGGCGGTGCGGCATACCCACAGCTGAGACACGTGGAGCGCCAGTCCCAGTTCCAACTACCGCAGCTGCACATCCAATAGGTCCTGCTGCGCCTGCCACTGCTGTCGCCACGCTGGGACCTCGCCATGGCGCCCGCTGCGCCGCCCGCAGGGCCACGCCCCCACACTGCGAGAGCAGGAAGCACAACAAAGAAATGCACTGGCCCAAAGCGCGGAGACCCTCGCGCTCAGAACGCCGCGAACGACTTGCGGTCGTCGGGCTCTCCATGGCCTTGGGCCAAAATGGCTACGGATGTGCTCCTGTGTGTTCTGCCGTGCTCTCGCACGTTCTGCCCTGCTGCTGCGTGCTGGGCTGCCGTGCTCCTACCCATTTTCCGAAGACGTCCCAGGCGAAAAGCTTAGTTTAAACACGCATGGTCTTGAATCAGCCTTTTCAGCATCTCAATGTTTCGAGGATGTCTCTGGCGATATCCCCATGCCCATACGTTTTTCTGATGGATGTCTCCAGCGAAATGCCTGTTTTTTGTGAAAGACGGTGTTGCGAACAACTCATGTTGGTGAGGATGTCTCGAGCGAATCTCGAGGACGCTCTTGGGGTCATATTGGGCCTCGTTTGGGGCTCGTTTGAGGCTGCCTCGACACCATCAAAAACATGCCAATGCGATGTCACACACCCCACCTTTCCGCCCAATGTCGAAACGCCGAATGAAAAAACGCGCACTGGATGGGATCGGAGGATCGCGCCGCATCGCCGATGAATCGTCGACGCGGCTCGATGTGGAGCCCAACTTTCTCCACGCCGACGGCGCCGATGCATCGCCACCGCCGCCGATGCATCGGATGCGGCGCGATCCTTCGACCCCCTCTACTCTTAAGTCAGGCACGTCCCTCTACAAGGGGGAATTTCCAAACGTAGTCAAAAAAAGTCTGGGGGCGAGTCTTCCAATCATCCTTGGACTAGTTTGGGAGCATGTGTTGACAATGTTGCACTCTTCGCCCAAAATCCGCCTGTAGGGGGACATGCATGACCTAAATCTACTTACGCAGGACGAAGGATTCTCCTCTTGAGGTGCAAATGGCGATGATGAGTTGGAACTTAATGACCGAACCCCCTTCCCCCGTAGAATCTTAACACGGGCGGGTTCCGGGGTCCGCGATTCCGATTTCTTCCGGCTCCCCAGAACTTAAAGCCGTCGTTCCGGGCCCAAGAGGAAAAAACTCTCGTCCTGCGGATGCATTCGGACCCCATCGAGGAGGTTTTTGGACGCGGCGCGGGGCGCGCGTCCGGCGTCGGAGCCGCCCGCGGCGGGCGGCAGGCTTGCCTTGCTGCGCCGCCGCGTGCCCCGCCCCGCGTACGCCCCCCCTGCGCCCCACTGCCTCGAGGAAGCCGACGAGATGGTCAAGTACAGTCAACCAGTATAGTAAGGATGCGCTATAAGGATGCCAGGGCCTTGGACGCCCATTTCGAAGCTTTTCGAGCGCGGCGCGGCCAGCGAAAGTGGCCAAGGATGGACCGAGGAGGCAAGGATGCAAGGGTACCCTTGGGAAGGCCGCCCATCCTTACTATGCGGGTTGACTGTATGTCTGCTAGTGGTCCCAAGACGTTCCCAAGGTGGCCTCCAAGACCCCCCAAGATGCCTCTTGGGACCTTCAGTATGGCCTCGGTAAGCCACAGTGCTTGGCCCAAGTGTTCCCCAGGTGGCGTCCAAGACCCCCCAAAATGCCTCTAGGGACCTTCAATATGGCCTCGGTAAGCCACCGTGCTTGGCCCAAGCGTTCCCCAGAATAATGCAACTGCACCCCAGTGTTTCTTCAGCCATTCCGCAATGGCGGGGGAACACACAGGCCAGCAGCCTGTCTACCCTTTAGCCCAACGTTTGGCCAGATCGGCATTTCCGATGACTCAGTGAAATGGCCCTCGATCCACCGTTTCATGTGGTCAGCTCGACGGGTTTTGGCGCGCGCCCAGCTGCGCATCGATATTATCATAGAGCCTGGAGCGACACTCCAAAAGATCTCCACGGGCATTTCGACCGCTGTGGCCAATTCCCCTGTGTTTCCCAAGAGAGCTCAGAGAAGACCTCATGGCCCCAGGTGGTCCCAGCCCTTCGAGGCAGCCCTCAGTGGTACCCCCCTTCTCATCCTCCTCCTCCTCCTCCTCCTCCTCCTCCTCCTCCTCTTCCTCCTCCTCCTCCTCCTCCTCCTCCTCCTCCTCCTCCATCTCCATTGCTCCCCTCCCCCCCCCCTGGCGCGGTGGCTGGCGGGCATAAGCGGCAGCACAACTGGCCAATCACTGCCATAAAAGCAGGTGGGCGGCGGTGACTCGCCGGAGGCATCTGCGATAGCGTTGCTTCAGGCTGCAGAGGCGCGCAAAAAGAAAGCAGACCAGTGCGTGCTGCTCGTGAGGCCGCTGCCCTAGAGGAGGTTCTCGTCGTGCTCCCCATCCCCCTCGCCCTCCTCCCTGTCGCTCCTCCCGCCCTCCCCCGACACTCGATCCTCCACTCTCCTACCCCTCCCCCATCATGCCTGCCCCCCTTCCACGTTCCCCTTCTCGTCCCAGACCCCCCATTCCCAACCGGCCCCCATTCCCGCTCCCGTGCCCTTCTCCCCTCAACTGCCCTCTCTCCTCCCCGCCCCTCCCTCTCCCCGTCCACCACCCCTTCCCCGCTCCCTCCCCGAATCATATTACCCTGTACCCTTCCAATCATCTCTCCACTCCCCGTCCACATCGCTCTCGCCTTCCATCCAACCCGTCCGTTCTACTGCCCCATCCCGTCCTAGCATCCACATCTTGAATCTCTTCTTATCTCCCTCCCCAGACAGGACAATCGCGACCTGATATTGCACCATCTTCCCCCGAGGCTCCATCCCGGCTGGAGGAATAGAACGCTGTCATGCCCTTCCTCCTCTTCCGACTCCTCGCCCTCAACCACCACCGCATTCACCTCCTCCTTTCGCACACCTTCCCTCACATATCATGACCTTTTTTTGCGTACGTGCTCCTACTAGGCCGCCTAGCCGACAAATAGCAAACCCACCTGGGCTGTTCCGTCCTATCCATCAACAAAAATCCGCCGTCCCTGGGTGTTCCTAAGACACGATCTTTCATTCGATCACTCTTCAATTCCCGCAGACTCTCCAGAGACCCTCTTTGGCGTGCCAAGCTCGTCAATTCGAGGTGAGTCGAGCCAGGTCTCAATCAAGGTCGTAATTGAGTCGCCTCTTCCCTTTGATCCCTTCCCCACTGGGCGAGGGTCCTAGCAGGGGGGTCCCGGGGGGAAGAGTCCCAGGGGGGGGTCCCGGGGGGGGGCCGGCTCAGAATACGGTCCCCCCTTCCCTTTTCGGGCCGCCTTCGAGCGAATTTGGCCCTCCTTCGGCAGATCGGGTCCAAGATGCTACAAGAGGGGCCCAAGAGGGCCTGGAGTCGCCGAATGATTGATCCAAGACGCCAAACATGGCCTCCAGATGGCCCAAGACCCTCCAAGACGACCCAAGAGCCCTCCAAATTGTCCTCCAGGAAGGCCCGAAAAGGCCAAAATCATTGATTTTCCTTCGGTTTTTGAAAGATTTTGGCATTTGCGCCTGTTCGGCTTGGAGGCGGCCCAAGACGGCCCAAGAGGCCCCCAAGTCGGCCCACGAGGCCCCCAAGAGGGCCCCATGACGGCCCAAGTGGCCTCCAAGACAGCCCCAAGAGGGCCCCAAGACGGCCCAAGAGGCCTCCAACACGCCCAAGATGGTCTCCAAGACGCTCAAGATGGCCTCCAAGACGGCCCCGAAGCGCCCCAAGAGGGCCCCAAGTCGGCCCAGAGAGGCCCCCAAGACGGCTCCCGACGGCGTCAGACGTGCCAGGAACCCACCAAGACGGCCGAAGTTGGCTCGAAGCTGGCCCAAGACGGCCCAAGAGGCCTCCAAGAGGTCCTCCAGGAGGGCCCGAAGAGGCCAAAAACATTGATTGTCCTAAGGTTTTTGACGGATGTTGGCATTTGCTTCTTTTCGGCCTTCAGACGGCCCGAGACGGCCCAAGAGCCCCCGAAGATCGCCGAAAGATCGCCCAGGAGGCCTCCAAGATGGCCCCAGAACGGCCCAAGAGGGCCCCAAGACGGCCCCAAGAGGCCGGAGCATTCCAAGAGGGCCCCAAGTCGGCCCAGAGAGGCCCCCCAAACGGCTTCCGACGGCGTCAGACGGACCAGGAGCCCACCAAGACGGCCGAACATGGCCCTAAGATGGCCCAAGACGGCCCAAGAGGCCTCCAAGAGGGCATCCAGGAAGGCCCGAAAAAGCCATAATCATTGATTTCCCATGGGTTTTTGAAGGATTGTGGCATTTGCTTTTTTTCTGCCTTCCGACGGCCCGACACGGCCTAAGTGCCCCCAAAGATCGCCCAAGAGGCCCAAGACACGGCCCCAAGAGGCCCCCAAGACGGCCCAAGAGGTCTCCAAGACGCTCAAGATGGCCTCCAAGACGGCCCAAGAGCCCTCCAAGACGTCCACCAAGACGGCCCGAAAGGGTCAAAATGGCCTCCAGACGGCCAAGATGACCTTCAAGATGCCCACGTGATCCCCGAAGGCTTTCCAAACCGATTCGGGGAACACATGGTCTGATAGCTTGGCAGGTCTGGCCTCAACGTTTGGCCACATAGGCGTTTCCAAAAAGGCAGGGGGCGGCGGTGATTCGCCGTAGGCGTCTTCGATCGCAAGGGTGCCTGACGTGCTGAATCCTTTCGGTTTTGGTTTTGGTTCTTTTCCAAAACAATCCAAAACATCTTTTTCCAAAAGAACTCTCCCTGGGGCTTCGGCCCGTCCCGCCGGCCACCCGACCCCAATCCGGAAAAAAATCCTCCAAGATGGCTCAAGATGGCGCCAAGATGGCCACGTTGGCCCAAGATGGCCCAAGATGGCCTCCAAGACGGCCTAAGAGAGTCTAAGACGGCCCAAGACGGCCCAAGAGGCCCCCCAGAGGCCTCCAAGAGGTCCTCCAGGAGGGCCCGAAGAGGCCAAAAACACTGATGTTCCTTTAGTGTTTGACGGATGTTGGCATGTGCTTCTTTTCGGCCTACCGACGGCCCGAGATGGCCCAAGAGGCCCCCAAGATCGCCACAAGATCGCCCACGAGGCCCCCAAGATGGCCCCATGACGGCCCAAGAGGCCACCAAGACGGCCCCAAGAGGGCCCCAAGACAGGCCAAGAAGCCTCCAAGACGCCCAAGATGGCCTCCGAGACGGCCCCGAAGTGCCCCAAGAGGGCCCCAAGCCGTTTCAGAGAGGCCCCCAAGACGGCTCCCGATGGCGTCAGACGGGCCAGGAACGCCCTAAGACGGCCAAAGAGGCCCCCGAGAAGTCCCAAAAGGCCCCAAGAGGCCCTCTAGAGGCTCCAACATGGTCTCCAAGACGGTCCCAAGATGGCCCAATCGAGCCCAAGAGTGCCTCAAGAGGCTCCGAAGAGGCATCCTCCCCATTCTCCTTTTTCCTCCTTCTCATCCTCTTCCTTTTCCTCCCCCACGCGTTCCCCGAAGGCTTTTCAAACCGACTCGGGGAACACATGGTCCGATAGCTTCGCCCCCCAAGATGCCTCCAAGACGGCCCAAAATGCCTCCAAAACGGCCTTACATGGCGTCAAGATTGCCCAACACTTCCCAAGAGGCCCCCAAGAGGCCTCCAATGAGCAGCTCCCAGGCGGCTCCAAGAGTGTCCCCAGAGGCTCCCAAGATGTTCCCTCTTCCTCCTTCTTCTCCTCCTCCTCTTCCGCAGCCTCCTCCTTTCTCCTCCACCTCCTCCTCCTCCTCCACCTCCTCCTCCACATCCTCATGATCTTCTCCGCCATCCTTCGCCACGTGTTCTCCGAAGGCTTTCCACAACGGCTGGGGGAACACATGGCCCGATAGCTTGGAAAAGCTTTTGCCACAACGCTCGGCCACATGGGCGATTCTAGAAGGCAGGGAGCGGCGGTGATTCGCCTTAGGCGTCTTCGATCCACCGCACCCGAAGGCCCACACTTCCCCCGAAAGATGGTCCCAAGATGGATCAAGATGGGTTTCAAGACCGCCGAGATGGCCCAAGATGGCCTCCAAGACGACCCAAGATGCATCCAAGACGGCCTAAGATGGCCTCAAGGTGGCCCAAGACAGCCGAAGAGGCTTCCAAGACGGCCCCAGCGGCCTCGAAGACCTCCAAGAGGGACCGAAGAGGCTTAAGTCGTTGAGATCCCCCTAGGTTGTTGCAGGAGTTTCGTAGTTGCTCCTTTTCGGCCTTCCGACGGCCCAAGACGGCCCAAGAGGCCCCGAAGATCGCCCCCAGAGTTCCCAAGAGGCCTCCAATATGGCCTCAGGGCTGCCCAAGAAGCCCCCAAGACGGCCCCAAGAGGGCCCCCAGACGGCCCAAGTTTTTTTTTGACATGAACTACGAGGCGAAAGATTAGCACCACGGCACTGGCCCCACCGTGAGGTCATCCCTTTGTGGGTGCCGTCCCCTGCAGATTCGATTGAACAAGGTTCTCTGCTTGGGCGTGGGCTTAGTACACTCCTTAGCCAAGCCTCGAACATGGCTGTGAGCGGCATAAGAATAGCAACGGATACAAACTGTAATAACCGTGCCATTAGAAACGGGAATCGTGACAGGAACATGGCCTAATAACTCCCGCAAAACTGGGCCGGCCAGGCGAGAAGAATCGACACAAACACCAAGCGGCGGGGGCAGACCAGAACCCTCGATAGCGCGCCCCCGCGAGCAGTTCTGACACCTCCAGAGATTGCGAGCACCGTAGGAGACGTCAGCCCACACATGGGGAGGGCCCTGGGGCTCATTGGGCTCGGGCGGCGGAGCTATCCAGGGGGCATCAGACAAATCGAGGCGGGGCCACCTGGGAAGGAGATTGGCCGCCAGGGAGCACACCGCCTTAGAAATACGAATACGCAAGTCGAGCTCTCTGAGCTCGCCGTCTGAAGCCCTAGGATGAGACCAAGCGGCAAGCTTAGCGGCCTCGTCGGCCTCTGAATTCCCAGTGCGCAGCCAGCGCTCCTGGTGAGAAATTCCCGCTTCGCGCGGGTCGAGATGGGCTTTGACTTTAACGACCTCGCCGATTAAAGCAACCCCTACCCGAAACAGCATCATTAGCCCCGCGAACGGGCGCTTATAACTGAGCTGGGCGACAGGGGGGGCTTGGCACTGGGCTTGGCACTGCTGAGCGACATTAGCACAGTCAGAGTAAAAGGTGGAAGGGCCACTGATCTCCATTCCACCGCGGGCAATTCCCGCAAATTCGGAACACTGGGACGTCTGGGGGAAAGGGGCGTGCACGGGCCCGAGGAGCCTGCCAAGCCTACGACCATCATCGCCTAGAGCCACAAGCCCATATCCCGCACGGGACAATTCGCTAATCTCGTGTCGATGGCAGCTGCCACCAACAAAGACATTGCCTGCAAGTGCGCCACCACCCTGGGGGGGGGGGGGTCGTCCCAGAGCACGCGGGCTTGAACGGGTCCGTTCTCGCTAGCAGGCCTAGGAAAGCTATCCCCAGGATGAGGGAAGAGGCCCCTGTTGAACAGCAGGTGGTCGAGGGGGTCGGACATATCCGCGTCAGCGGCCATCCTGAGAATATCGGGATCCACCAGCTCTTCTCTTAACGAGGCAACAGACGGGCAACTCCAGAGCCTGTGGAACGTAGTATCTCCTTTTTTTCCCAGACAAAGCACAAACTTTGTTGACAAGATATCCAGATTTTTCTGCACGGTCATACGTCCGCACTGCTTCACACGCAAGAGCTCGAATACAACCGTTCCCGAGATAAGAGATCTTAGACGATCTTAGACGATTGCGGACGATGTCGAAACAAAGACGAGGGCACTCGACCTTGGCCTTGACAGCCGCTTCCCTCTCGAGACTGCGGAGCGAGGCTGCGTGGAGCATTTGCTTACCCATCGCTGGCGGCAAAGCAGCGAGAAGAAAGGTCTCGCCAAAGTCATTGACACAAGTAACGAAATCGACCATCTGCCAACCAATTCTCTTCAGCGAAAGTCTTAAAGCCGACAGAGGTCCTGAAACTTGCCTCCAAAGCGGTTCAGGCCGAGCGAAAACCACCCCCCATCCCTCCCGCAATTGCTTCCAACTAAGCGAAAACGGGTAGGAGTGCGTCTGTAGCGCCCAAACCTCCTTGGAATAACGAAGAATAGGAGAAACAGCTCCAAGCCAGACAGGATCATTGTGGCATATCATAGTCGCCATCAGGGATCGTCCTTTGGCGCTGGGCCTAAGAACCTTCCCTGCCTCCCCCCAACCTTCAATGACTCAAAATCAGACAACCCATTGATTTCAGAACCGTATAAAATACCGGGAAGAGCCCCGGTGATCCAAATACGGTTATAGTACTTCCCAAGGCCGCACTTCATCCAGATAATATTGTTGGTAGCCTGCTTAAGATGCTGAGCTCTAGCACGGAACTTTGTGCCTCGACGGGCCGCCCGTCTGGCTTTGCCACCTGCATCATCAATGCCTAAGTTGACCGCGCTGTCTGTCTCCTTGCCAGCATACGGCCCCAAAAACTCGCGCATGGCCCTGGTCACCGCATGACTAGAGCTCACCAGCGCGGCCTTGTCCACCGCAATCCTGCAGCCACAGTCATGCGTGATAGCTTGAAAGAGTTGCGTACTGGCACTCTTGAGACCATGCACTACCTCAGACACAGATCCGACAGCAGAAACAGCGCTATCGTCGATGTACTGGTCGAACGATACATTGTTAGGATACTGAATGTTGGTAAAGGCCTCGGCGGTGTAAACTTCCACGAACGAAGTGGCGAAACTACATCCAGCTTTGACCCCTTTCATGGCGTAAAAGGGCCCCGAGACATACCCAGCGAGGCAGACAAACCGAGCCGACTGATACGAGGATATAGCCAGACGAAACATAGCAGGGGGGAAAGTTGAACTTGTTGCAGTGATATTCTAGACGCCTTAGGCATATACCTTCATAGAACTTGGCCATGCCCCACAAAAGAGTAGCGCTAACTTTACCCGAGGAGTTGGAGGTCTCTGCCCTGAAGCTTTGCCTCCATACCACATCGCTGGCTGACGCGAACGACTGACCAGCATAGAAACTCCTCTGGTACTGCAGCTCCCACTGTAGGGCGTAGCAGCGCCTGCAGCGGCCCCAGAGACGGCATATAGAGCAGAAGAGACCTATCGGCCTCCAGCCACCAGAAGGTTCCATAAGAAGTGCGAGCTGCACAACCTGTAGCTGGGCTGGAAGGGTAAACCATAATTCCATTATGCACATGATGTAGCAAACCGTTTCCAGACATTCATCACTCATCCAGGAATAATGTCGCATATGAAACCCATCCAGCCCACAAGCGGTCCTCAGGGAATACTTCCTAGAGACAGACCTAACAAACTCGACCGACAACAGGGGGAGGGGCACCGTGACCGTCCTGGCCCCTGGAGGCCTCGGCCTCTTGGAGGCCCCCCACAAGTCCGAGATTTTATCTGCCTGCCCTTCGACAAGGGACAGGGGATCGGAAACCACAACACCCGAAGAGCTCAATGTCGTCGAGGGTTTCCAGCCCGCAGCAGGCCGACGGGCGGGGTGCGCATTTCTCCCCCCTAACTCGATGTTATGTCTAAGCCAAGTTTTCCAACCTCTGGTCCCGTCAGTCCTGGCCTTGCTCTGAGCCGAAGCCACCGCGGACTCCAGCCAGCGAAGTAGCTCTCTAAGATGGGGCGGTCGCTCCTGAATGCGCCTGCCTGCCATAGGGTTGCAGCAGACATCACTAGGGGCTTGCGCCCCGACCAACATATTTCGAGCCCGCGCGCGGCTCACGAGGGGAAGAGGGAAACCTTACCCGTCAAACGTGCACTCGTGCATGGCCTGCTCGGCCTGGTCCAGATCGCCGAAAGGGTCGGCATAGGCATCGTCTAAACCTAAAGAAACCAGAGCAGGTTTGGGGGCCCCAGGGCCCAGGGCAACCTCGGGAACCTGGGCCCCCTCAACGCCAAGCGGAAACGACTCTCTATCAGAAAACTCAGCCGAACCTTCCTTCTGCGCAAGACGGACAAATTCCTGCGTCTGAGAAATCAATTCACGACAAGTGGCGAGACCCGCCTCCATCTCGGCAGGAGGGCTCAGCAGCAGAGCAGCTTTGAGCCCGAGCTCCTTGGAAGTGGGCGACGCGTAAGCCCACTTCTTGAAAGTCAGCAAAAACCACTTGAGGCCGAACAGCTCTGGGTGACGGCCCTTGCAAGAATCAGCCTTGAAAACAGGAACCCAACGAAGCTTCGGCATTTTACCCCTGGCACCCCAATACGGTAACGAGACCTGGGCAGCAGAGGCAACCTCAACCTCAGCCATACGGGCCCAACGGCTGTACAACCTCGAAAGCCCATCAAGCTGGTCGCTGACGCCCTCACCAGGGACCAGGGAGTTGATGATGCCCCTGGCCAGCCCCTGGAGTTTATCCCAAGACGGGGGCTTAGGGTCAGGCCCGACAGGCTTGACAGCAGGCACCGGGGGCGGCTTCGCGAAGGCGGGGGCTTGCATCCTGCAGGCCTTCGGAAATACAATCAACTGAACAGGTGAATGGGGAGTAATGCGGGACGTTTCGACTGTTTCCACGGCCTGAATGACTTTGTAAATCCCAGGGGTGACCACGAAGAAGTCCAAAACTTTTGGCCCTCCCGTAGTGCTGCAGGCACCTCCAACCTGCGGAAACACGACGTCCCCTCCAAGCTTCTCGGGGAAGCCGCCAGCTATGATATCGTCAGGGGACATGTTAAAATCGGCTGCGATCACAGCCTCATCCGAGTATAAGGTAGAGGCAGCGCCCACTGCACTCAATATGGACAAATTTCGGTTCGTCAAGCCCTCTGAATGGTGCAAATAAACTGACGCCAGGAAGAAGGGGTGCTCTGAACTTCCTGGAAGATGGATTATACCCCCCACAGCACGATGAGGGTATAGGATGGGGCCTTGCTCGAGTTCATGGAATCCTAGGAAGGATCTTGCCAGGATCGCCACACCTCCACTGCTACCTTCTCCCCGACCAGGGCCAGCAGGTGCAAAAATGCATGTCCAGCCATTGCGCAGGCACCACTCGGCAGCTTCTTTGCATCCAGAATCTGAAGGTATATGATGTTCTTGAAGAGCGACCACGTGCGAACTCGTGTGCGCCAACCATTATTTGCAAGACCCCCAGGAGGTGGCATTGCAGGTCTCTATACACAAAGCGAAGTCCCCTGGGCTGGGCTCGGGCGGGGTCCTGAAAGAGACAAAACCAGGGCTGCGAGAATCCAGGCCAGGGCCAAAATTGGGCCCATCCTCAGACGGGCCGAGGGCCTCGAGAGCCCTAAGAGGATCTAGGGGGAACGCGACGGCACCTCCACGGAGGTGAGCGACAGCATTCTGAAAACTAAAGTTACTACCTAAAAAATCTGCTGCGGGTGCAGCCTCGAAGAAAAAGCCCTCAGATTCACAGCAAAGCTCACTTGAAGATGATGACGAAATCAAACACGTATGATGATGTGTACCCCCCTGCCTTGCGCTGACCCTAGGCAGGGGGGTATCCTTGGACTCCGTGCCGCCGATGATAGCGCCTGCCTGGGCCAGTATCTCGTCGGTCCTGACCTCCTGGCTGACATTGTCGGGTCCGTCATGACTGGCTGATGATCCTTTGCTTCCACAGCTGCCAGGGCATTCACCACCACCTTTCTCAGCTGAGCCTTCAGCTCGAGGAGGGGGTTGTGCTGCCTTGGCTTGACCATCAAGACCGTTACGTTTCTTAGACCATCTCTGAACGTGAATAGCATGGGCGTTTTTGAGCTCCTCGAAGTGCTTCTTCGCTTCTCCGAACAGGCTCTGAGACGCTTCGGCCAGTACCTTGCGTAACTTGTCTGTTCTAGTCTCGAGCTCCTGACGGTCCGTGTCCGTAACCTCATAAATCTCAGGATCCACAAAGAGTTCCTCCATACTGTCGCTGGCAAATGAGATGATATCAACACCCTTCTCCAGGAAGGTCTTGAGCGAAACTTGCTGGGATACCGCCTCGATCTTTGCAGGATCCTCCTTACCTTGGAAAGAAACTCGTATCTGCTCAACCAGGTCCTGGTACCGTTTTGACTGCTCAGCCAACTGGGTACGAAGCTGACCGATACTACGTTTCTTATCAATAAGCCATTGTTCTCATTTTTGGTATTGCTCCATCTCTCATCGTAATTTCTTTTCCAACGGCTTGATCTGGCGATCGCAAGAATTAGCCTGAAATTGGAGGGGCACTGGTTGTTCTTGCTGGCGACGCCTGTCCAGACGACCTTGCAGAACAGCCGCTTGGGCCTGGTTCCCCATCTTGCGACTGAGTAAAACGAGCTGGCTAAGCTCTTCGTCGGAAAGAGACTCGTCCTTGCCAACCACAGACTGTGGCCAAACAGCTGCTTTGGAACCACCTCCCTGCGGGCCAACAGGTAGTGGCTTCCCGTCGGCAAGGGCATCAGGTTCATCCCCAGCTCCGCGGGGGGACACCATGACTTCAGAGCGTAAACCTCCGCACTGCTTGCAGAACCAAAAACGGGAAAGGTTCTTTGCACATCCGCATGAGTCACAACGCCACCGATGTTCATGAGACACAGTAGCCTTGTTGCGACGCCAATCATTACTCCAGTAGCGGTTCGCCATGGCCGCTGCTGAAAACTCTTGGATGGTGAGAATAGGATTGCCTCTGTGTCGGCTACCTCCCGAAGGGAGGCTAGACCTCAAGCGCCACGCGAAGGCCCAGAGGCAGGCCCGAAAGCTCGAGCCCGAATTGCTTGAGCCAAAATGGCTACGGACCAGACGGCCCAAGAGGCCGCCAAGACGCCCAAAATGGCCTGCAAGACGGCCCTGGAGGGCCCCAAGTCGGCCCAAAGAGGCCCCCAAGACTGCTTCCGACGGCGTCCGACGGGCCAGGAGCCCACCAAAACGGCCCAAGATGGCTCTAAGATGACCCAAGACGGCCCAAGAGGCCTCCAAGAGGCCATCCAGGAAGGCCCGAAGAAGCCAAAATCATGGTTTGTCCTTGGGCGTTTGAAAGATTTTGGCATGTGCGTCATTTCGGCCTTCCGACGGCCCGAGACGGCCCAAGAGCCCCCAAAGATCGCCCAAGATCGCCCAGGAGGCCCCCAAAACGGCTTCGGATGGCGCCAGACGAGCCAGGAGCCCACCAAGACGGCCCAAGATGGCCCCAAGATGGCCCTAAGATGACCCAAGAGACCTCCAAGAGGGCCTTCAAGAAGGCCCGAAGAGGCCAAACGCATTGACGTTCCTTAGGTGTTTGACGGATGTTGGCATTTGCGTCTCTTCGGCCTACCGAGGGCCCGAGACGGCCCAAGAGCCCCAACGATCGCCTAAGGATCGCCCACGAGGCCTCCAGGATGGCCCCAGAACGGCCCCAGAGGCCCCCAAGACAGTCCCAAGAGGGCCCCAAGACAGCCCAAGAGGCCGCCAAGACGTCCAAGATGGGCCTCCAAAACGGCCCTGGAGCACCCCAAGAGGGCCCCAAGTCGGCCTAGAGAGGCCCTCAAGACGGCTTCCGACTGCGTCAGACGGGCCAGGAGCCCACCGAGACGGCCAAAGAGGCACCCGAGAAGCCCCAAAAGGCCCCCAAGAGGCCTAATGAGGCCCCCAAGAAGCCCCCAAAAGGCTCCCAGGAGGCCCCAAGAGTGTCCCCAGAGGCTCCCAAGATGCCCCTTTCTCATCCTCTTCCTCCTCCTCCTCCTCCTCCTCCTCCTCCTCCTCCTCCTCCTCCCCCTCCTCTTCCTCCTCCTCCTGCTCCTCATCCTCCTCCTCCTCCGCCTCCTCCTGATCTTCCCCGCCATCCTCCCCAAAGTGCTCCCCGAATGGTTTCCACAACGGCTGGGGGAACACATGGTCCGATAGCTTGGCAGAGCCTTTACCAAAACGCTCGGCCACATGGGCGAGTCTAGACGGCAGGGGGCGGTGGTGATTCGCCTTAGGCGTCTTCGATAATCCAAGAGGGGCCTCAAATCCCGAGTGCCCGGAGAGAGCCTCCAGAAGGCCCCCACAGAATTCAAAGCAAGCCATCAATAGTACCATACCAGGAAACGTTGGTATGACACGATTGCGGGGTGTTCAGGGAGCTTCTGAGGCGTTTTGGAACCTCTTGGTGTAGTATGGGGCCCCTTTTCAAGCCTTTTTGGACTCAGAGAGCCCAGAGAGAGCTCCAAGAAGCCAACAAGAGAGCCTGGAGAGAGTTCCAAGGGGGTTATTGGAAGCTCACGGTATCATACCAAGGCACGGTGGCGGCTGAAATCGCCCGAAAATCCCAAGAGAGCCCCTGGAAGGCTCACCAACAATTCTCCAAGAGACGACCAGGCTCGATCCCCCGATGGTCAGGATGACGCTGCACTGTCGCCAAGACGACCCAAGATGCCCTCCAAGACGGCGAAGATGACCCCGTCTGACCCAAGATGGTCCCAAGATGCCCTCTAAGACGGTCCGGGATGGCGGCAAGAGGCCGCCATGGAGCCTAAGAAAGAGGCTCGAAGAGCCCCGAAGACGCTCCCAAGAGGTCTCCGCCTCATCCTCCTCCTGCTCCTCGTTGTGCTACTCGTTCTCCTTCCCCTCCTGCTTCCCCCACTCCTCCTCCTCCTCCTCCTCCTCCTCCTCCTCCTCCTCCTCCTCCTCATCATCATCATCATCATCATCCAACTCCTCCTCCGCCTCCTCCTCTTCCCTCTGCTGATTCCCCCTGTTTCGGCGCAAACTCAACTGATGACGCAAAAGGTGAAGAAGAGACCGTTAAGCGCAGCAGATAGCGGTCACGTGTGGCCATGCTTTCTCGCTATTATGTACGCGAGTCCGTCTGCAGCGTCAAGTTGCGTCTAATGCGCTGGTTTCACTCCTCTTCTTGGCCCCGCCGGCTGCGAAAGCACATAGGCAGATGGCTTGGCCAAGCTGCGCTCCTCATCATACGCTTCTTGGAACGCTCCTGGGCCTTTAGGGGAACTCTTCGGGGAGCCTGGTCCCAACCCTCCCGAGCAACTCTGGCTGCCACCCTCATCATGGGGGGTCTTCTTCCAGGGTCGGCGGCACCAGCCGCAGGGGCTTCACGACACAAGTCGACGTCGCTCCTTTCAACACGAGCATGTTGTCGTCGGCGCTGCGGCAGTCATGGGACGCGGCGCACGTCGCGCGCGCGAGAGGGCGGGCGTCCAGCCGCGCGAGCGCGGTGCACGTCTCTCCCTCTCGCTGGGATCACAGTGCAAAGTGGCGGGGCCGCGGGGCCGCGAGAGAGAGAGAGCGGGCGGCTGGCCTCACCCGAGCGCCGCGCAACTGGAGCGCGACAGGTACAGTGCTGCTTCTGCGCGGTGCATGCTTCGTCTTTACCATGGGGATACCTCGACCCCTATCCTAGGCTTCGTGAGATCGTCGAACTGACAGGAAAATGTGGCCCCAACCCTGGGATGTACGATAGGGGGCGTACATCCTCGAGGTAGAGGTGCATCCCAATGGACCCCTTGGAGGGGGTCCCAGAGTTCCCCTCTGATTCTGAGCGGCGAAACTTTTCGGGCGGAACTCGGGAATGGCCTGCGAGTCTTCACCGCGCTCACCGGAAAGCTGACCCCCCGAGAGAGGGCTAAATGGTTCTCTCGCCGCAACGCTGCGCTGCCGCGAGGGGATTCTGAAGTTACGCTCCCGTCCGTGCGCGGCCAGCTTGCGTTCCCTCTCCAAGTCCAGCAAACGAGCGGAGTCTGTTCGTTGAGTGGGAACGCGTTCCAATCCAGATGTCAAGTTGAGTCACCATTGACTCTCATGTTGCGAGAGGGGGGGTGGGAATAAGCATGGACCGCTGGCTCTTTCGACCTGGCTAATTTGACTCCCGCTCCTCCTCCTCCTTCTCATCCGACCCCTCCTCGTCCCCCTCCTCCTCCTCCTCCTCCTCCTCCGCCCCTCCCTCCCACCTCCTCTTCCTCCTCCTCCTCTTCCTCCTCCTTCTCCTCTTCCTCCTCCTCCTCCGATTCCTCCATCTCCTCCTCCTCCTCCTCCTCCTCCTCCTATTCCTCCTCCTCCTCATTTCCCCCTCCTCCTCCTCCTCCTTCTCCTCCTCCTCCTGATCCTCCTCCTCCTCCTAGTCCTCCTCATATTCCTCCTCCTCCTCCTCCTCCTCCTGATCCTCCTCCTCTTCCTCGTCTTACCATTATCATTGGTATAGACGTCACCACCACCACCATCATCATAATCATAATCAGAATCCGAATCAGAATCCGAATCATAAAAAAAGAAAATACGAATGGATAATTCAAGAAGGAATTTGGGAATGGTACGAATAATAGTGATAAAAACATAAGTGCCTACGAATAAAAAATAACAACAACAATGATGATTATTATAATGACGATCCCCGCACGCTGCGCAAGTGAGCAGTCGTCTCAGGGCGAACGCGCGGCGCGCGCCCGCGGCGGCCCGTAAAGCGGGACAGGCCTACGCGGGCGGGCCGTGCGACGCTCTCAGGCGGCCTCGTCCAACGAGGGCACCCGGGCGGCCAAGGGAGGCCGCAGCAGCGCCGCAGGTCAGCCTTCGAAGAAGGAGGGAGGAGAGAGGGAGGGGGCCGAGAAGCTGCAGACGACTGCAATCAGCGGGCGCGATGGGGATAAGAAGGAGCATCCCCGCACGCTGCGCAAGTGAGCAGTCGTCTCAGGGCGAACGCGCGGCGCGCGCCCGCGGCGGCCCGTAAAGCGGGACAGGCCTACGCGGGCGGGCCGTGCGACGCTCTCAGGCGGCCTCGTCCAACGAGGGCACCCGGGCGGCCAAGGGAGGCCGCAGCAGCCATACCCAGGCTCAAAGCCCTTGCGAAGTGACAAGGTTTCGGCGGGCGGCCGCGAGCTGAATGGGCCACACAGCTGGGCCAACATTCAGAAAGGATGCGACGAGGAGGTCGCTTGCTTCGGCGAGGTAAGAAACGCGGTCCCGAGCGGCTTCAGCCAATGATGGGAGGACTGCAGAGGCGGCAGCATCGTGGAGATAGCGCTCTGTACTGGAAGCTAGCCGCCAGCGATCACGCCAGAAGACGCGATTAATGCCGTCCGAAATATCGGTTCTGAAGCGCAGCGCAGGGGACAGATCGAACCCCGATGGCGCTCTGGCGAGCGGGACGCCCAGCGCCGAAAGAAGATCGAGCCACCGAGTGCGGAAGCCGCTTTGACCGAAGGTCAATAGGGGATCGGTGGGACTCAAATCTCTAAAGACCAGCTCCATCATCCTGACCACTGCACGATCGGAGCACCGAGCGTGTTGACGCTCTCCGCCAGACCCCCGGGCCTCCGGAACAGAGATGCTCAGCAAAGCGTCGCCCGTGGACTCACGGCGGTCAATGGGCAGAGTGAGGTCGCTCCGGCGGGCGGTTGCCAACTCACCAGGCCTCACGGACATAGTGAACCCGGCAAGCAGCAGGGTGGCCATATCCGGCCAGTCCCATGCGAGGCACAACGCTACCATGGCGCGCAGCAGAGCACGCGGTAGCGGTGGGAGGGGGCAGGGAGGCTTGGAAGGGATCCACCGCTCCGCCACATCCCACGCCTCGGTGAGGAAGCCCCTCCAGTGGGGCTGAAGGGCCTGTGCTCCCCGGATCGCATTCACGAGGACGAGGCGGGGGAAGCCAGCATCGTACAACCACACGCCGAAGGTCGCGAGCGCTCTCCCGAGCAAGATGCCGCTGCGAGCCCATGTGGCAAGTGCCACTCCTGTGTGCTCGGCGCACCACACGTCAAACGCCTTAAGCGAACGAGTGCGCTGGTCGCCGCAAGAGGGGACGCGCCGAGAGTGGCTCTCCACCTTCACCCCGAGGGCCTCGGAAGCCCCCTCGGGAAGGGCAGGCTCCAGAGAGGCAGGCCAGTCCTGGCGCCCTGCCACGAAGGCTGACGCGGGCGGCTCTTGACCAGAGGGATTGGCAGGAGTGGTAGCTGCCGCTCCGGCGGAAGCCCGAACACGCCTGCGCTTGCGACGCGAGGTGCGGCCGCGTTGCTCGGCGCGGGGGGCCTCGACGACCTCGCCGGTGCTCGGCGCGGCTTCCGGCTGGCGGTCCGTGCCGTCCAGGATCAGAGGCCTGAGTCCTGGGGAGTGCTCGCGCCGCCTGCGGTCAACAGCGCACAGCGTCTCGGAAAACGCAGCCGAGCGGGTGGCGGCAGGTGCTGCGGAGCGGGAGCGCTCATCGCAACGAATGGCGGTCCGTGGCGTGACGGGCGCCGCAGAGCACGGGCGCCCGACGCCTCGGCGCTCGCGCGGATGCGACGCCTGGGCGCCCGAATGAGCCCTAGCCTCGACCACGTCGCGATAGCTAGCCGTGTGCTTATCCGCACGCTCCTTCGCTTGAGCTGCAAAAGTAGCGCTACCAGCCGTGGCGGGAGCTCTCGGGGGTGCGCCGGCAGCGGCTGCGGCGGCGCCTCCACCCGAAAAGCCCGAGGCGGAAGCGGACCCTCTGACGCACTCGGCAGTGCGAGAGCGGGCGATGCGCAACGCAGCCTTCTGGCGCTCGAGCTCGGCCAGCGTCGTCTGCAAAAGCTCAGCCAGCTCTCCTGCACTTGGACCCCAAGCCTCCGCGCCTCGACCGAATTCAACTTCGGTAAGAGCGGCGTCGAGAACATCGACCGAGGCACGGAACCGCGCCAGAGCGCGCCGTTCGTCACGCACGCGCCTCGCAACCGTGGCCGTCGGGCCAACGACCCGGCTGGTGCGCAATGCTAATCCGGTGAGAGGATCGGCACGGGAGTCGGAACGGGTGAAGGCGTCAGCGAGCTGGTCGGTGCGGGCGTCGGCGAGCCCCTCGGCACGCGAGTCGGCGATCTGGTCGGCGCGGGAGTCGGCGAGCTGGTCGGTGCGGGAGTCGGTGAGCTTGGAGGGCTGCAAGTCAGTGAGCTGGTCGCCGCGGGACGCGGTGAGCTGGGCGGCGCAAGAGTCGGCACGCTGGCCGGCGCAGCAGGAGTCGGCAAAGCTGGGAGCCGGCGACACCTCGCTGCGCTCTGCGCTGTGGCCCCACGGAAGCACGGCCCTGTGTTGTGCCGCCCCGGCGGTGGCCGCACTGGCAGCCCGCTCGCGGGTAGCACGCAGCATAGCCGCTGCGCCCAGCGAGCGCCCGGCCAGCAGGGCAGGTGCAGAGCTGGCGCGCGGCGCGACGCTATGGGCGTCGGCGCGGCACCCTGGCAGGGGGGGCAGGGTGCTGGCTCGAAAGGGCGGGAGCACCGCGGCCGCGGTACGGGCGGCCCCCAGGTCGGCCTCCGGGCGAGCTTGCGTGCGTCGCATGGCGGCAGTAGGCATCGCGGGGGTCTGCACCGTACAACGTGGCGCAGCCCGCGACCCTGGGTCGCTGCAGCTAGCGACCGCGCTCGGCTCTGCGTCTGGAGACGCGCCAGGGGCGCTCCGACGCTCCCCCGGCATGCCGCGGAGGCGAGCACCGAGGGAGGCGTCGAGAGCCGAATCCCGAGTGGCGACCCCGCGCGAGCGGTTCGCGTCGTCACGCCTTCCCGCCGCCAAGAGCCCTCTGCCCAAAGCACGGCGAGTAGCGCCGCCAGAGGCCGGGGCATCGGGGCCGGTAACATCGCGCCCAGGCCCGAGGAGGAAGGCTTTGGCGTCACAGAGAGCACGCCATTTCCTGCTGGCCTCGATCGACTTATCGCGGTCGGGATGGCAGGCCCAACCCATCCGTCGAAACTGAGCGTTCACGCGATCAGTGGTCGCACCGCGCTCCAGGTGGAGCAAATCGAGCGCGGCAACAAGTTTGGCGGCACGATCTTGGCGGTGGCGAGTCTGAATCGTGACGGACGGACGACCCAGAAGACCCCCCAACGAAGCTGGAGCCGAGCCGTTCGCCTCCGACAGAAGCGAGACGGGGTGAGCGTCCCCCTTGGGCGTACCAGGTCGAGCAGCGGCGATTGCGTCGCTCTTGGCGCGTGACCTCCGCTCGGGCGCGCCCTCTCCTGGCCCTCCACCGGCGGCGCGAACCCCTCCCTGCGGGGCCGCAACAGCATCGCTGGAAGGGCGCATGCCTACCGGCGGGGACGGCGAAGGGCTTGGTACCCGAGGGGCGGCCGGCAGGCTGTCACGGGCGCGAGTGCAGCGCGACGCGGAGAAGCTCACCGCCGCCGCGCTCGAGGGCACCTTGACGGAGACAGGAGCCCCCCTGCGCGGCGCGGCGCTTTCATATGCGTCGCGGGCCTCGGCGGAGGCCGTCGCGTCGCCCCTGTCGACCCGGGCTGGCGCTCCCACGTGGCGATCCTCGGGGTGCCCGAGCGGGCCTGCGCCCGCGGCGGGGCTGCGAGCCAGAACTTGCAGCACGAACCGGCCCCACAGACAAGTCGGGTACGCGGAGGCGGCGTCGGCGGCCGCTATCATGTCGAATCGCTCAAAGCGACCCTCGTCTATGTCAAGCAACCAAGCAGGCTCGACACGCGAGGGGGGGCGAACAGGGCGATTGCGCGTGGGGTCGTCCGCTCGGTGGACGTCGGTCGGGACGTAGAGCCCGCCCATGTAGAGCCCGCCCCCCAAAATGTAGGGCAAGCAGGTGCTCAACACGTGCGAAAGGCCAGGGCTGCTGCTCCGACCGTGGGCGGCCGCGCCTAGTGCCACTTGGGAATCCAAGAGAACAGGGATCCGTGAGTCAGGGTTGCGGATGCAACAGTACTTGCACAGACTCTTGAACACGGTGGTCTCCAGGATATTGATGTGGCGGGGCGTGCGGAATTCCCACTTGTAGGCCAAACGGAAACGCAGCGCCTCCGACAGCTCACTGACCCAGCGCGGTGCGATGGGGAGCTCGAGGGAGGGAAGCCCCACCTCGCGGTGTATCTGGGTCAGCTCGGGGCCTAAAGGTTCCCCGCGGCTCAGAACCATGAGCAAGTGGCGGTCGTGGAGACGAGTATGCCAGCCGCCGTGCTCGGAGCGCCGCCACAATTCTTGTGACAGGTGCGAACTGATGTCGCTGCGGACAACACCGCCCCAGCCGAGGGAGGCATCCGTGCCGAACACTTCAGGGCAAGGCGTCGCCCGAAGGTCGGTCATCGCAACGAAGGCAAGGTAGGTGCAGGCTTGCAATTCGTCGCGAACCGAAGACGGGAGCTCATACTCAAGCCCGTCGTCGGGAAGTGTCGTGATGAAGGTGTAGATGTGAGTGAATATCGACAGGATGGGACGTCGATACAAAAACACCTGCACCCAACAACCCACGAGCGAGCTCAACAACGCCCGGGTCGAGCGACCGAGGAACACCTGAATCAGAGTCAAGCGGCAAAGGGCCACAGTGCGAACCAGGGGAGCACACACTATGCCGATCCTGCCCTCCACCTCGGCGCCGACAACGACTTTGTGGGTCTCGCCCCTGGCTCTCTTCCCGGGGTGCTGAATGAGACCCACCTGGGGGTAGCCGCGATCGCACGCAGCAAAGACCTCCCTGTCGCGGCGTGTCGGGTCGTCGGGGCGCGGGGCGCTCCCGCGCCACGAGAGCTTCTGAAAGCCCGTGTGGTCGTCGATGTTTAACATCTCGACGTACGGCCCCCGAGGGAACGGCAGGCGATGCACAGCCTGCTCGGAAGGCCGGAGCGCGCCGAAGCTGCGCAGCACGCCCTCGTGTGCGGAGTTGGCGATCTCCACTGCCATGTTGTCACCCATGGCCAGCGCATTAAGGCAGGGAGAAACGTCCAACCCCTCAAGGTCTGCCCGCCACGCGTTGAAGCCTCTGAACCGCGAGCTGGGCAGCTTGACGCGGAGGGCGTTGCGGCGTGCACGAGCGGGCGGGACCTTGAACGTGTAGTAGAACTCGCGCAGGTCGTCACACGAAACCACCAGCCATTCCCCGGGCGCGAGCCCCAGGCGGCACAGGAGGAAACCCTGGCCGAGGCGCTGAATGCTGGAGGACACGCTGCTGCAACGACTGTTTACTACCGTCGGATTCAGGATGAGACGGTCATGAGCCTCGTCCTTCGGGACCCTGAACGCTCCACAAGCCTCGTCCCAGGCGAGGTTGTCGGAGGGGGTCAGATACAGGGCGCCACAAGAGTCCCACTTGCGCAAGAGCTCCCACAGCTGCTCGCGGTCCATGTGCACACGAGCACCCGAAAAGCCCGAAGGCCACTCGTCCTCTGGTAGCCGCATGACGTCGGGGTCATGAAAGGCGGAACGTACCAGATCGTCGGACAAGTACGGAGTGGGATCAAACGTAGGAGAGTAATCCCACTTGATGCGGGACGCCTGGACCCGAAGGTCGAAAGGCTCAGCCTGGGTGGAGTCCCAGCCTGCCGCGGCCGCCAACGAGCTTGCCAGGGGCGTCGCGCTGACGGGGAGTTGCCGCATGGGGCGGGCACTTGGGAGGAGGAGGTGAACGAAGCCTCAAGAGCTGCAACATGGGTAGCCAGGCCATGGAGCGAGACTTCGGTGGAGTCGAACTTGGCGAAAGCCCGACCAAGGTCGCTCGTGCCACCACGGGCAAGGCGAACTGCGATCCGACACAGACGCTCGAGGCGACTGCGAACTCCCTCCTGGCAGGGTGTGACCGTTTCCCGCACCCGAGCTTCGGCGGGAGCGAAGCTGGGATGACCCAAGGTGAGCCAGTTGAGCGCACCGACAGCATGCTGCGACAACGTGCGGGCGGCGCGCCTCACACGCCAGCGCTCCCGCGCGCGACCCGTAAGGTGACCAGGTGGCGGCGGAAGAGGCGGCGAGGGAGGGCACGGCCAAGGATCGCGGGGAGCCGACCCCGACAAGTACGAGTCGTCCCATTCCAGCGCGCAGTAAGATGTGCGGGTAAAAGCGGCAAGGGAGCATCGAGTCCCCATCCCGACCTGGGCAAGAGCAGCGGCCCAGTGGGTGACGTCGATGCTGGCGCCTGGAAACAGGCGCAGCAAGGCGGACAGATCGGCCACGAAAGGCGCAGACCTGCCAGTGCCAGTGCTGGTAAAGTTATATAATCAATTCACGGGATTGGGTGCAGGGAAAAGGGGCACAGAGAAAAGAGGCAAAAAAAAAAAAAAGAAAACCATAAAGACGACAGAGAAACACGCCACCTACCTAACAAAAAGGCTGAAGGGCGCATTGGGCCACGGGGCAGCAGGGGGCGCGCTGCACCCGCGAAGCGAGGGAGCGAGCCCAAGCGCGTGGAAAAAGCTGATCCTGGGACCTACTAGTCTCTAGGATGGCCAGGAGGAGCGTGGGAAGCGCCTGGAGCGAACGAGAATCACCATGGCGGCACGCACGGGGCCCAGCGGCGCCGAAACAGCCGCGCTGCACCTGCGCATCCCTACCATCGCGACCTCGCTCGGTCCAGAAGCGGCGGGCGGCGACCGCGGGATGAGACCTCCCCGGCGGCGGCGGCCGAGCACATCCAGCACCCCGTTCGACCCGCCCGACGTGGGCGGCTCCAACAGATTGGGGGTAAGAGGCACCTTGGTCGGCGGGGCCGGCTCGGGGCTGCCCGGAGCCCTCTTGGTCCAGGGCAGGGCCACCGACAGCTTGGAGCCGAGGAGGCTCGTCGGGGGCTCCGCCTTGGTAGCCGCTGGCCTGGGCGGCGCGTGCACCCCCCTCCGCGGTGACCCCGTCGGCGGCACGAGCCCCTTCCTGCGGGGCCGCACCAGCATCGCCGGCAGAGCACATGCCTACCGACGGGGCCCCCGCAGCTTCGGCTGAAGCTGAAAACCGTGGCGGGGCTCCAGCCGCAGGAGGCACGACAACGGGCGGTGCACTTCCGAAGCGCAACATTGCTGCCGCTTCCTCGCGCACGCTCCGGTTGAAGCGCGAGCGGCGGTTCCCTTGGACAGGGGCCCCAGAAGCGGCCTCTGAAGCACCAGAAAGGGCGTCCGAAGACGAGGCAGCTGCACCAGCATGGGCTGGAGCGCGAGCGGCACGGCAGCTACCATCGACGGCCCGACGACCCCGCCGTCCTCCACGCCGAGTGCGGACCCGACGAACTCGTCGGAGCCTGAAGGCGGGGAGTGCGGCAGCGCTGTTGGTGGAGGCCGAGCGGCGTCGGGGCCGCGCTGGAGTGGCAGTGACTGCGGCGACGCCTTCATCCGGGAAAAACAAATTACAAAAAAAAGTGAAAAAAAAAAGAAAAAAAAAGAAGGAAAAGAATACGAACAAAACAAAAAAAAAAATCAAAACAAGAAAAAATATAAAAACAAAATTAAAACTAAATAAATAAAAAAAAGGTACAAAAAAAAGAAAAAAAGCCCAGCGGCGAAAGCGGCCCCTCGGACAGAGCGGAACGCAGGGACCGCATCCCGGGGAGTCGCGGCCGCCGCGGACGAGCCCGCTCCTGACGTCCCACCGGCGGCACGAACCCCTCCCTGCGGGGCCGTAACAGCATCGCTGGAGGGGCGCATGCCTACCAGTGGTGACGGAGAAGGGCTCAGACCACGAGGGTCGGCCCGCAGGCGCTCGCGAGCGCGAGCAGGGATCGACGCGGCGAGGCCCTGGATCCGATCGCACGAGAGGCGTCGGGGCCGCGCTGGAGTGGCAACGGCTGCGGCGGCGCATTCGCCCGAGGAGCCCGAGGCGAAAGCGGCCCCTCGGACAGAGCAGAACGCAGGGACCGCATCCCGGGGCGTCGCGGCCGCCGTGGACGAGCCCGCTCCTGACTTCCCACCGGCGGCACGAACCCCTCCCTGCGGGGCCGTAACAGCATCGCTGGAAGGGCGCATGCCTACCAGTGGTGACGGATAAGGGCTCAGACCACGAGGGTCGGCCAGCAGGCGCTCGCGAGCGCGAGCAGGGATCGACGCGGCGAGGCCCTGGATCCGATCGCACGAGAGGCGTCGGGGCCGCGCTGGAATGGCTGCGGCTGCGGCGACGCCTTCTCCCGAGGAGCCCGCGGCGGAGCCGACGAGGCCTGGAGTTGACTCCGCTGCTTGAGTGCCCGCTGCGTTACAAGTGCAAGCGCCCCGGGCGCTTGACTGGGGAGGTGGCCCTCCGGCAGCTGGCGCGCCGACACCGCCCTCGAGGTTAGTGAAAGGCAGGAACCCTGCGCGCTCACCATACCACATGCGCCCACGGGCAGCGCCCGCCCGAAGTGAGGCGGGACCAACCGCGCTACGGTGGAGCGGCGGCGGCGCATGAACATCCGCTTCTGGGGCGGCAACTCCGGACGGTGGCCTCAGATGCCTGGCCTGGGAGGGCGAATCCCCGGAGACACGATGCCAGTCCGCGCTCAGGGGTGTTCCGCTGGCCGCGCGGTCACCGTCGGCGACCGTGAAGCGCTCGGACAGAAGTGGCGACGCCGCAGTGCACGGCATACTCCCGCTGCTAAACAGCTGCACCCCATCCGAGGCAAGGGCCGCGCGGAGGTCGACCAATGGCGGCACCCGTGAGCCTGCTTCGGAGCCGGAGAGGCCTGGCGGCGGATCCACACCCTGAGTGTCGGAGCCCGTGTGCAGGTCCCACAAGTGGAGGTCGGCGCGTAAGGCCGAGGTGGCCCTGGGGCCGCTCCGCGGCGGGGTGCCAGGCTGGTGGACTGCGGTGGCGGCTGGGGGGGCGGTACGAGCCCCTCCCTGCGGGGCCGTATCAGCATCGCTGGCAGGGCGCATACCACCCCCTTTCGAGCCACACCGCGGCGCCGCCCTCGAAAAGGAGGGACTACCCCCGTCAAGGCCGCAGTCGGACATGGCCGCCGAAGAACCCCGAGGAGGGACGACGGAGCACCCCGCCTCCACCAGGGCCAACGCACCGCTCCAGGGGCGACCCTGTGGCGGCGGAGGCGGCGTCCTCAGTAGAGGAAGCGCGGCCTCTGACGCCGTGGCCCCAGGTCGGACCTGATAGACGACCGTGGGGCTCCAAGCCGCAGCAGCGCCACGGCGCGGGCATGCCGCACTGAGCCTCTGGGAACCAACCTCCAAGACGTCAAGGCCCGGAGGCGGCCCAATCTGCCTGACCGGAGGCCCAGGAGGCAGCGGGTCCAAGCCTGGAGGTGCGCGAATGCATCCGCCCCCGGCGGTCCGAGCAGCATCGTCGGCAGAAGTGGCCGCGGCGATGCCTCCAGCCGAAGGCCAGGAAACCGAGGCGGCGGCAAAGCCCGCGTGCCCCGCGAGTGACGCTCCCCCGCCCACGGTGGAGCAGGCGGGGCCCACAAAGTGGTCGCCATGCCTAGCGGCACAGGTGAGCCAGGTGGCGGAGTAGAGGCAAGGAGAAGGAGTTGGGGGGAGGTAAGAGAGATCCTCGTCCACCACTTCCCTTCCCAAGAGCGCAGTTATCTTCGCAGGGCACCCCTCTGGTGCTTCGGCGTTGAACACGCTGGCATTGGGTTCGCTGGCAGCAGGAATGGCGGGCATGGCTTGCGCGGCGGCTGAAGCCCTTGGGCGGCGCGTCGGAGCGCCTTTGGCCACTGTGCCCTCCGTCGGGCGTCTCTGTCGCGGCGGCTGAAAGTCTTGCGTAGAAGCGGCGGCTGAGACCCCAGGCGCGGCGGCACTTTGAACGCCCGAGACGAGGGCTGGCGCTGCGCCACGGCGCAAGGCGTGGCGCTGCGGCGTGTGAGGCCCCCCTCCTACTCCTCTCCTCAGATGGGCCTCCTGCTCCGCCGCCCCAAAGGCCAAGGGGGAGAAGGCGAAGGAGGAGGGAGAGGAGTTTTGCGCCGAAGTCGGCGTGGAGAGCGCCGAAGACCACCAGACTGGTGCAGGCTGGAGAGACCTGCCAACGGCAGGACGTGGCATGGGCCCTGTCCGCACCGCCCGCCGAAGAGCGAGCAGCGACGGTGCTAGCAAGGCCCAGTGGCCACGGCAGGCAGGGTGCCGAAAGGCGCGCCTGCCCGACCGACCACCGCTCAGAACGGACGGTCGGCCCCGACGCTCGCTCTCGTCGTACGGGCCACAGGCGCCGGCCCGACCGACTTGGGCCAGCGCGGGGTGGCGAACCCGGAGTCGACGATCGCCGCGTAGGTGTCGAGGAAACCTGAACGGCGATGGCCCCGCGGGCCCCTGGCGCCCCGGCCGCGCGCGCGCGGGGAGGGGAGTGGGGGGCGAGCGGGGCAGCTATCGGGCCGAGAAGCTGCAGACGACTGCAATCAGCGGGCGCGATGGGGATAAGAAGGAGCATTAGTAGTAGTAGTAGAAGTGGTAGTAGTTGTAGTATTAGAAATAGTAGTAGTCGTACTCGTACTAGTACTAGTAATACTATGATTAGTAGTAGTAGTAGTAGTAGTAGTGGCACTAGCAGTAGAATTCATAGTAGTAGTAGTAGCAGTCGTAGTTGTAGTGGACTCATACATCGTGGTAGTAGTAACACTACAAGTAGTAGTAGTCGTAGTAGTAGTCGTAGTAGTAGTAGTAGTAGTAGTAGTAGGAGTAGTAGTCGTAATCGAAGAGTAGAAATAAAACTAAGATTCGTCTAACCATAGTAATCCGAGTAGTAGTAGTACTAGCTGTAGTAGAAGTAGTCGTACGAATCGTCGCGGTAGTAGTAGTAGTACTCGTGATAGTCGAAGCAGTAGAAGAAGCAGTAGTAGGTAGTCGTAGTATTCGTAGTAGTAGTAGTAGTGGTAGTAGGAGTGGTAGTAGAAGTAATGACAAAACTATCTTTAGTAGTAGTAGGTAGTCGTAGTAGTAGTAGAAGTAGTAGTAGTAGTAGTAGTAGTAGTAGTAGTAGGAGTGGTAGTAGTAGTCGTGGCAGTAGTATGCGTCGCGGTAGTAGAAGTAGTAATAGTACCAGTAATCGTAGTAGTAGTAATAGTCGAAGTGAAAGTTGCAGGTACTCTCGTAGTAGTTGCAGCAAGAATACTAATAGTATTCGTAGTAGTAGTCGTAGTAGTAGTAGTAGTAGTAATCGTAGTAGTAGAAGTTGTAGTACAAGTAATACGTGTAGTAGTAGTCGTAGTAGTAGTAGTAGTCGTAGTAGTAGTAGTAGTAGTAGTGGTAGTAGTAGTAGTAGTAGTAGTATTAGTGGTAGTAGAAGTAGTCGTAGTAATAGTA
>CAUYUJ010000393.1:5000-15000 GCA_963575745.1 Prorocentrum cordatum
ATCATCATCAGCATCATCATCAGCATCATCAGCATAATCATCAGATTCATCATCATCAGCATCATCATCATCACCATCACCATCACCATCGTCACCACCATCATCATCACCACCACCACCATCATCATCACCACCACCACCATCATCATCATCATCAGCATCAGCAACATCATCGTCATTATCAGCATCATCATCGTCATCAGCAGCAGCAGCGTCAAAAGCATCAACATTACAATCATCAGCAGCAGCATCACTAGCATCAACATCATCATCATCATCAGCAGCATCATCATCATCAGCATCACCAGCAGCATCATCAGCAGCAGCATCATCCTTCTAACTCACCCTCTCCCTCTTCCTCCCCCTCCTCCTCCTCCTCCTCCTCTTCCTCCTCCTCCTCCTCCTCCTCCTTCTCCTCCTCCTCCTCCTCCCCCCCCACTCCCGCTCCTGCGCCTCGCCTTCGCTCTCAACCTCCTCTATGTCCTCTGTCTGGTGAGAGGGAAGGTCTCGGTGAGCAAGACTCACCGACCTGAAGAACGGCAGGAACTATCCCAAGGCAGGCCAGGACGAGCATCAGGATGCTGGGACTAAACCCTCGCGACCTCTGGCCCAGCCTCTCCCCTGGGACCGCCTCTCCCCTGGGACCGCCTCTCCCCTGGGACCGCCTCTCCCCTGGGACCGCCTCTCTATGGGCAATGAGATTCCTCATTCCTCTTCTCGCTCCTTTCAGGTGTCTCCTGCTGCTGCTGGTCCTCCTCCCCTCCACCGACGACGACGACGACGACGACGACTCCAACTACGACTCCGATTCCACGACGTATCTCTACTCCAATACCCCCACCCATCGCTCTTGCACTTCATCCTTCCCCTCTCCCCCACCATCGCCCCCGCCTCCACCCATTGCTCCTCCTCCTCCTCCTCCGCCTCCACCTCCTGATCATTCACATCCTCCTCGTCCATTCCTTCTCCTTATCAGTAACTTCTCCCTGCCGCACCCCGAGGCCAGTTTTTAAGGCGGGCCGAGCGTTTCGCCTAAGACTTCCTCACCGCTTATGACCCTGAAGCTTGAAAATGGGCAACAGCTTCACGGATGGAGGGCGGGTGGTTTTCAACATGTGGCTCTCGCCTGAGCGCCGCGCACATTAGTTTTACAAATTTGCAGGAGCTTCACGGATTGAGGGCAACCCGTTTTCAAAATGTGGCTATCGCTTGAGCGCCTCGTACATTCGATTTACAGATTTGAAAGAGCGTCACGGATTGACGGCGACCCGTTTTACAAATGGGGCTTTCGCCATAGCGACGCGCACATTCATTTTAAATTACCCTGGCGACGTACCCAACCCCTGCGCAATGCGGGGCAGGAGTAGCTTGGGAGAGTTGGCCAGAAGGCGGCAACGTGCCATGGACGCATCCACTTCTGCAAGCGGCAGTCGGAAGGTTCGCAGGCCCCCAATCAGGGGAAAAACGATGAGTAACTAAGTGAGCCCCGGAGTCACTAAGGAAGACGCAAAGACCAAAAGGAGACTGTGAGCAGGGGGCTTGAAACGTCGGCGGTGCAACAACAACATGGCATGGCCGCCCAAGGACGACGAGGTCCCGCTCAGGTCTGCGCAGTGCCTCACTCCGCTGGACCCACCAGCAGCCTTCGAAAGTGGCGAGCCCACTAGCGGCCCTCGAAAGTGGCGACACTGTCGCAGATCGCAGCCCCCCAGGAACAGCGAGGTCTACCTCAGATCCGCGCGGCGCACCGGTCCGCAGGACCCACCAGCAGCCCTCGAAAGTGGCGACAGCGTCGCAGATCGCAGCCCCCCCAGGGACGGCGAGGTCTACCTTAGATCCCCGCGGTGCCACAGTCCGCAGGACCCACCAGCAACCCTCGAAAGGGGCGACAGCGTCGCAGATCGCAGCCCCCCCCCCCAGGGACGGCGAGGTCTACCTCAGATCCCCGCGGTGCCTCAGTCCGCAGGACCCACCAACAGCCCTCGAAAGTCGCAGATCGCAGCCCCCCAGGAACAGCGAGGTCTCGCTCAGATCCCCGCGGTGCCTCACTCCGCAGGCCCCACCAGCAGCCCTCGAAAGTGGCGATAGTGTCGCAGATCGCAGGCCCCCCAGGGACGGCGAGGTCTCGCTCAGATCCCCGCGGTGCCTCAGTCCGCAGGACTCACCAACAGCCCTCGAAAGTGGCGACAGCGTCGCAGATCGCAGCCCCCCAGGGAGGGCGAGGTCTCTCACTCAGATCCCCGCGGTGCCTCACTCCGCAGGACCCACCAGCAGCCCTCGAAAGTGGCGACAGCGTCGCAGATCGCAGGCCCCCCAGGGACGGCGAGGTCTCGCTCAGATCCCCGCGGTGCCTCACTCCGCAGAACCCACCAGCAGCCCTCGAAAGTGGCGACAGTGTCGCAGATGCAGCGCCCCCCAGGGACGGCGAGGTCTCGCTCAGATCCCCGCGGTGCCTCAGTCTGCAGGACCACCAGCAAGCCCTCGAAAGTTAGGCGTACATTTGTCGCAGATCGCAGCCCCCCAGGGACGGCGAGGTCTCGCTCAGATCCCCGCGGTGCCTCACTCCGCAGGACCCACCAGCAGCCCTCGAAAGGGGCAATAGTTTCGCAGATCGCAGCCCCGCACGGACGGCGAGGTCTACCTGAGATCCCCGCGGTGCCTCACTCCGCAGGACCCACCAGCAGCCCTCGAAAGTGGCGACAGCGTCGCAGATCGCAGCCCCCCAGGGACGGCGAGGTCTACCTCAGGTCCCCGCGGTGCCTCACTCCGCAGGACCCACCAGCAGCCCTCGAAAGTGGCGACAGCGTCGCAGATCGCAGCCCCCCAGGGACGGCGAGGTCTACCTCAGATCCCCGCGGTGCCTCACTCCGCTGTACCCACCAGCAGCCCTCGAAAGTGGCGACAGTTCCGCAGATCGCAGCCCGCTCCCCCCAGGGACGGCGAGATCTCGCGGGAGACAGGAGGCGGGAGGCGGGAGGCGGGAGGAGGAGGAGGAGGAGGAGGAGGAGGAGGAGGAGGAGGAGGAGGAGAAGGAGCAGGGACGCGACCACAGTGCCCTATTCAAAACGAATGCCCAACCAAGGAGGGTTGGGAAAATATGTCAGAGGGGTTCTCGGATTGACGGCGGCTAAGATTCCAAATGTGGCTCTCGCCTCAGCGCCGCGCACATTCGTTTTAAACAATTACAAGAGTCGCACGGATTCCCATGATCAGCGTACCAGAAATTGAGTTCTGAAAGGATTCAGGATTATGAGGGCGCAACAGTTGTTGATTCGCGCCGTTGACGTCCCAGGAATGACGTTCTGGCACGGTTCCGGATCGTCAAGACGCAACAGTCAGGTTGATCCGTGGCGATGGAATCCCGAGAACGATGTTTTGGTATGCTTCAGGGTCGTCAAACGCGTGTCTTCCAACGGGGCAGTTCCATCAGTGAAAATGAAACCCTGTTGGGGCCTATGAAGAGGGAGCTTGGAGGGAGGGTTTATTCCAACATCGCTGATGACTCTTGGGTTTACACTCCTCCTCCTCCTCCTCCTCCTCCTCCTCCTCCACCTCCTCCTCCTCCTCCTCCTCCTCCTCCTCCTCCTCCCCTTCCCCCTCCCCCTCCCCCTCCAGTCCCCCTCCCCAACCTCCTTTGGCTCCTTACGCTTCTTCTGCTTACACTGGTCCTGCTACATCCCTGGTCCGTCACCCCTCCCCGATGCAATCATCGCTGCCAAACGGCGACGGGGCTGCTGGTTCATCCAAACTCTCGCCCCTCCGATCCTCCCTCCCTCACGCTCTCGCTTCCGCTCCCTTGCCATCCCATCGATCGCTTCCCCTCTGCCTCGCCTCCCCTTCTCTTACCCCGTTCCGTATTTCCCCCATCCCCTCCTTTCCTCTTCCATCCCCTCGTCTTCGTGCCTCCTTTCCTCTCCCATCCCCTCGTCTTCGTCCCTCCTCTTCTATCCCGCTCCCCTCATTTGCGCTTCTATCCCCATCGTCTTGGTCCCTCCCTCCGCCGTTGTTCCCCTCCACGCTGGCGGTCCTCCCAAGGCCCTTCGGCTTGCGACACAGGAGGCGGAGGAAAACGAGAGAGGAAGGCGAAGATGAGGACGACGAAGGAGCAGGAGGCGAGAGCGACAACCGGAACCGCGAGGCGGTGAAGGAAGACAGGAGGCGGGAGAGCCACGCGGGGAGGAGCGAAACCGCGGACGAAAAAGGGCCCGCTCCCCCTCCGCCTCGCCCCCCCCCCCGCCCTGAGCGGGGCCACGGCGTCCTCCTCCTTCGCCTTCTTCAGGGCCTCGAAGTCTGCCACGGACTTCTCCTCCGCCGCCTGCGCGTCTGCGAGGTTGGCCTCGCTGCGCGGCGGGGGGCGTCTCGGATGCACTCCGAGGTTGCCATGGGGTCGTCCGGAGGCCTGGAGAGGCCCCTCGAGAAAGGAATCGAAGGGGTGGGGGGGAGAGGAGGGAAGGGAGGGGGGGGAGACACACGCGATGGCTGGAGGGGAGAGGGAGGGGGAGGGGGAGAGGAGGCGGGGGGGGGGGGAGAGAGGAGGCAGGGAGGGGGGAGGCCGAGGGGGAGGGGATGGGGGAGAAGGGAGGGGGGAAGGGCTAGGGGGAGAGGAGAGGAAGGGTGGAGGGGGAGGGGTGGGGAGGGGGAGGGGGGGAGGGGGAGGGGGGGCGAAACAGGGGGAGGGGCAGAGGCGCCAGCGAGCTCCCAAAACCTGGAGCCGCAAGCAAAGAAAACCACACGATCACCCACCACCACCACCACAACAACAGCAACAACAGCAACAACAGCAACAACAGCAACAATTACTAGCACGTGGGGACACTCCGTTCTCACCAGTGCCAGGGTTTTCATAGGAGGCGGGCAATACCCCCACTTTGTGGGGGGGCCGGTTCAAGCTCTACCAAATTTCCAAACGACTCTTCGCCACCACCCACACCCAGCTTCCCGCCCTATGACGTTCGGACACTTCACTTCGTGGCATGCGGACGACCGTGGCTACTATTCAGGGCCCCGCGGCCGACGACGACGGCGTGCGCGCGCGAAGAAAAAACGAATGTGTCCCGCATGGTATTATTTGACAGGGATGATGGCCCTGGCAGGTGCGCAACCGTTGTTGCAGAAGTTCGAAAAAGTTGCTCGCAAAAGCCCGTTTGACAGAAATGTTTAAAAAGTGTTGGGTTTCCTACGAATCCGCAAGAGCGCGCGGGATGAAATTTCGACAATTTGTTTTTGAAAAACCATTGGTTTTTTGATGTTTTATGTTAAAATCGCTACGAACACTAAGGTTTTGGAAGGATTTCGTCTTGCGCGCGCGAATGTCCACTTTACCTTATTTTTTGCAAGGGATTCTTGAAGTTTGGTTATGTTAGAACAAGAAATTTCATTTTATAGTGTTTTTTGCAAGGGAAAGCGGGCGTCAACAAAACAACCGGATCTGGATGACATCGTTTTACCTGAGGCTTCCTCACGAAAATGATGAAAATGTGGCTGCGGCCTAGGCGCGGCGGGGGGGTCGCGCACCAGGGGCCCCAACAATAATTATTCTTAAGAAGAAATAATGTTCAACAACAATCAGTTTAAGACTGTCCGCTCTTATCTGCTCGAGTGTCCGTTAACGCGTACTTCCCAAACCCTCGATACCCGCCCTCTTCGTCTTCGATCGTACCCCTTTTGGGAGGTAAACCTTTCTTCCCTGCAGGCCGGGCCCTGGCAAGCGGCGGGGCGGCCGCGGACCGTCGGCCTGGCCAGCGGCAGCGCTGGTCGGCGGCAACCCGACCCCAAGAGGGACGGACAGGGGACCGACCACGACGGCGACGACGACGACGACGTCGACGACGACGTCGGCGACGACGACGACGACGACGACGACGACGGCGGCGGCGACGACGACGACGACGAGCGAAAGCGAGAGCGAGAGAGAGAACGACAGCGGGGCCACAAAGATCACGAAGTAGGCCACGAAGGGCGACAGCGGGGACACGAAAGGAAAGCGTATGGAGCCACGAGTAGCACAAACGAGCGGGGGCCACGAAGGGCAGATTATGCGGGGCCACCGAAGGCAACGACGGGGCCACTGAGGGTAGCAACTGGGCCACGTAGGACAGCGAGGGGGCCACGAAGGGCGACAGCGGGGCCACGAAGGGCATGCACATGGGGCCACGACGGGCGCGAACGAGCGGGGGCCACGAAGGGCATACATATATTGGGCCGCGGAGGGCAAAGAGGGGGCCACTGAGGGCAGCAACCGGGCCACGAAGGGCAGCGAGGGGGCCACAAAGGGCGACAGCGGGGCCACGAAGGGCATGCCTATGGGGCCACGACGGGCGCGAACGAGCGGGGGCCACGAAGGGCATACATGTATGGGGCCGCGAAGGGCAGCGAGGGGGCCACGAAGGGCTGCAAAGGGGTCACGAAGGGCAGCGAGGGGGCCACGAAGGACTGCAACGGGGCCACGAAGGGCAGCGAGGGGGCCACGAGTGGCTGCAAAGGGGTCACGAAGGGCAGCGAGGGGGCCACGAGTGGCTGCAACGGGGCCACGGAGGGCAGCGAGGGGGCCACGAAGGGCTGCGACGGGGCCACGAAGGGCAGCGAGGGGGCCACGAAGGGCTGCAACGGGGCCACGACGGGCAACGAAGGGGCCACGAAGGGCTGCAAGGGGGCCGCGAATGGCAGCGAGGGAGCCACGAAGGGCTGCAACGGGGCCACGAAAGGCAGCGAGATCCCGCTTCCTAAATAATCTGTGAGGGAGTCCTAAGCGTGAGCGCGACTCCTGGGTGCGGGAATGTTGGGAGCGCGGCGCTTGAGTAAATTACGGGAAATTCCAACGCAAGGGCGCTATTCTTAAGCAAATTACAAGCAAGTCTCCAGCGAGAGCGCGACTCCAGAGCGCCGAGAGAACGATTCCTAAATAAATTGTCAGGAAGTCCTAAGCGAGAGCGCAATTCCTGAATAAAATGCGAGGAAGTCTCAGGCGGGAGCGGAGGTCCTGGCTAAATCGTGAGGAAGTCTCAGGCGGGAGCCCTTGTTGTTGCAACCCGGGGGGCCAGGGGCACAGTTTGAGCATCAAGACGTTCCCTGTCAAAAAACAGGGTGCGAGCGTCGAGGGGCACAGTATTCACCGGTGAGGGAGGATCAACAACAACAACAACAACAACAACAACAACAACAACAACAACAACAATTACTAGCACGTGGGGACACTCCGTTCTCACCAGTGCCAGGGTTTTCATAGGAGGCGGGCAATACCCCCACTTTGTGGGGGGGCCGGTTCAAGCTCTACCAAATTTCCAAACGACTCTTCGCCACCACCCACACCCAGCTTCCCGCCCTATGACGTTCGGACACTTCACTTCGTGGCATGCGGACGACCGTGGCTACTATTCAGGGCCCCGCGGCCGACGACGACGGCGTGCGCGCGCGAAGAAAAAACGAATGTGTCCCGCATGGTATTATTTGACAGGGATGATGGCCCTGGCAGGTGCGCAACCGTTGTCGCAGAAGTTCGAAAAAGTTGCTCGCAAAAGCCCGTTTGACAGAAATGTTTAAAAAGTGTTGGGTTTCCTACGAATCCGCAAGAGCGCGCGGGATGAAATTTCGACAATTTTGTTTTTGAAAAACCATTGGTTTTTTGATGTTTTTATGTTAAAATCGCTACGAAAACTAAGGTTTTGGAAGGATTTCGTCTTGCGCGCGCGAATGTCCACTTTACCTTATTTTTTGCAAGGGATTCTTGAAGTTTGGTTATGTTAGAACAAGAAATTTCATTTTATAGTGTTTTTTGCAAGGGAAAGCGGGCGTCAACAAAACAACCGGATCTGACACATCGTTTTACCTGAGGCTTCCTCACGAAAATGATGAAAATGTGGCTGCGGCCTAGGCGCGGCGCGCACCAGGGGGAAGAAATAATGTTCAACGCCACTCCGTTCTCACCAGTGCCAGGGTTTTCATAGGAGGCGGGCAATACCCCCACTTTGTGGGGGGGCCGGTTCAAGCTCTACCAAATTTCCAAACGACTCTTCGCCACCACCCACACCCAGCTTCCCGCCCTATGACGTTCGGACACTTCACTTCGTGGCATGCGGACGACCGTGGCTACTATTCAGGGCCCCGCGGCCGACGACGACGGCGTGCGCGCGCGAAGAAAAAACGAATGTGTCCCGCATGGTATTATTTGACAGGGATGATGGCCCTGGCAGGTGCGCAACCGTTGTTGCAGAAGTTCGAAAAAGTTGCTCGCAAAAGCCCGTTTGACAGAAATGTTTAAAAAGTGTTGGGTTTCCTACGAATCCGCAAGAGCGCGCGGGATGAGATTTTGACAATTTTTTGTTGAAAAACCATTGGTTTTTTGATGTTTTTATGTTAAAATCGCTGCGAACACTAAGGTTTTGGAAGGATTTCGTCTTGCGCGCGCGAATGTCCACTTTACCTTATTTTTTGCAAGGGATTCTTGAAATTTGATTATATTAGAACAAGAAATGTCATTTTATAGTGTTTTTTGCAAGGGAAAACGGATTACAACAAAACAACCGGATCTGGATCACATCGTTTTACCTGAGGCTTCCTCACGAAAATGATGAAAATGAGGCTGCGGCCTAGGCGCGGCGGGGGGGGCGTGCACCAGGGGTCCCAACAATAATTATTCTTAAGAAGAAATAATGTTCAACAACAACAATGAACTTCCGCCGCGTGTCGGGCCCAAGCGGTCCAGCACGGGGGAGACCCTGCGGCGGGTTCGTGACACCACGAGGACCGTTCCACCTTGAACGATCGGCTCAAGCCGCCGAGGCTTGAAACTAGTAGGGGCATTGTTCCCATGAGCTAGAGTCAGGCAGCAGTGTAAAGATCGCCATCCACAGCTTGAGAGCTCTTTGGTTTCGTCGAACGATCGGCCGTTTCCGGAACGTCAGCTCGTTCACCATCGACCGACTCTGGGTCGCCAGCGGCGTTCAACGCTGAACGGTGGCGGCGGGGTCGCCGCGGGTCGGCACGACGTGAACCCGCGGTACAGGGACTCGGTCGGGAGGTCCAGCCGTGATTCGCGGCGGCGCCGCGATGCCTCAGACGGCGTCGGATCTCGCCGGGGTGAACGGATCTTGGCCGCGCGCCCGTCGCGCGTCGCGCGTCGCCCGTCGTCGTCACCCGTCGCCCGTCGTCGCCCGTCGCCCGTCGTCGTCGTCCTCGCCGTCGTCGTCGCCGTCGTCGTCGTCGTCGCCGCCGTGGTCGTCGTCGTCGTCGTCGGCGTCGGCGCTCACGAGGGAGCGGCGCGCACGAGGGGAGGCGGCCCTTTCGGAGGGCGGGGGGAGAGGCGGACGGACGGACAGTCACGTCGAGCAGGGCTCGGCCCACCGAAGGCTGGGCGCCGCTGGGTCGTCGTCGGAGCAGGGCCCGAGCAGGGGATGGGCTGCAGAATTGGCCTGCCCCAAAGATGCTGTCTTTCTTCATTGAGCCATACGTAGAATGTGCGTAGATCTGCGAACATGCCACACGTTTCTCGTGGATTTGGCGAACGGACACATGCTGTGGTGCACCGACCCTGCAGGCAGTCGATCTCCTGCTCGAAGGAGATGCATCTTCCAGATCATGCCATGCTGCAGTGTACAAAACAGCATCCCTCCGATGTTTGGGCGAAGCTCCGAATTTTGCCATTCCAGAAAGCGAGGTGCCAGCAGCCGAGAGTCTCCGCGAAAGCAGAGAGGGCGGTTCGAAGGAGTCCCCCGCCGTCTGAAAGCCCCGCCCCGCCTTCTTGAAGACCGCCCCATCGCACCGCACCCATGTGCGCGCGGCCACGGAAGGGTGTTGGGTGCGGGCTCCTGCGAAGCTGACGAAGGAGAGGCGGGCCTGGCCCTCCTGGCGCCACAAATTCTACGTGCACGGGCGGAGCAAGCCTCGCCTTGAGGGGGTTGTTTGGCCCAACTGGATTTCTCCTCCTACCCCTTCTCTTTCTCCCTCCTCCTATTCCGGCTCCTTTTCCCGTTCCTGCGACAGCTCCTCCTCCCCCTCCTCTGTC
>CAUYUJ010000393.1:17500-25000 GCA_963575745.1 Prorocentrum cordatum
CCACGGCCCCTCGCCCCAGATCGCGGGGAGCATACCAGCAACGATTGGCCTGCACCAAATCTTGCTGGACGGGATGCCTATCTGCTGCCCCTACCGAACGCTGCAAAAAAACATACACGGAGCAAGGCAGAGCACAGACAACCGACAATAAGTTCTGACTACAGCACGCTGCACACCACTTGTACAAGACTATGCCTGGAACCTGCTGCCTCATTCGACATAGCGTGCGGGACAACTGAGCCGTACCATACAGTGAGTTTGCGACCAGCCTGTGCCTTGCTCTCACCCTCCTGCAGCATGCCTTTGAAGTGCTCGGCCGAGCGATCGGCCTTGACTGTCGCCTTGCAGTCGGCCTCCAGCGTGCTCAGAACCTGCTCCGCCAGCTTTGCGCTCGGCCTCTGCCGTGCACACTGCCTCCTGCAGCATGCCTTCAAGGCGGCTGAGCTTGCACTCAACGTCAGCTCTGAGCTTGCACTCAGCCTCAGCTTTCGCCGCGCGCTCGGCTTCCACCATGCAAGCGTTTCTTTCTTCTGGGTTGCGACATTTGGCCCAAGGGTGGGGGAGGGGGGGCCCTGGGGCTGCGTCGATGGTTGCTTCTGCCAGTCGCGCAAGCAGGCTAGGAGACTGGAAGGGGGGGTCCTGACCAGTCGCCAACAGCAACCGCCAAAGCAGCCCCCAGATCCGGTCTCTGGGGGGGCGGTGGGGAGGGGGGGCCTGGGGCCCGCGTCGATCGACGAAACGCCTACTTCGCCAGACGGCGCTTGGTCTTTGCCGCGCACTGCCTATTGCAGCATGCCCTCTAGGTGGCTCAGCGCAAGGTTGGTCTCCGCCCGGCGATCGGCCCCGACTGGGCACATGTTCACGGCCTCCTCTTGGACTTGCTCTCGGTCTTCATGAGGCCGATCACTGCGGCGTACTTCATGCTGTCCGTGAGCTCGTCCTCGACCCCGCAAGTCGTCGAACCCTCGTTGGCCAAGGGCTCGCTCACTGGCGCACGGAAGGTAACCTTCGAGGACTCGCCAAGGAAGCCCGCTGTCATGGACGAGCCGTCAGGCTGCGGCAAGAGCGCCACTTGAAGAAGCCGTCCGCAAGCTCCTTGAAGCCGCACCGCACAAAAGCCCAGCCGAACGTCTTCTCAGGAGGCTGCACTCGGCGGCGAGCGAAGGGGGAAGTGAGAAGGAGAAGGCCTTCTCAGAAGGCGGCAGGACTTCTGAGAAGGCCTTCGGTTTCTCCCCCCAACTCGCCGCCGATGTGCAACTGACCTGAAGCACATTACGTGCCTCTCGAAGCAGCCCCTCGGAGTCCCGCCGCAGGCCAAGCACGCCCTCAATATCCTCCACCAGCTCCTTCGTGATCTGGGCCGCCGTCCACCCACGTCGCCAACTGCGCCACGGGACTGCCACGGCGCAGCGTGGTGCTTCCGCGCTGTAAGGACACCGCGCGCCACAACGCCTGCGCGTCTGCGCAGGCCGGGAGGGGGTTCGAGTAGGGAATCGACTACAACATCGATTTGACCCAAACTTGCTGCTGTTCGTCGGATATGTAAAGAAGTACGCAGAAGGGTCGCAGATCTACGAACCTTCTACGCACTTGTTTGCAAAATCGACGAACAAATCACTTTTGGGGTAAACGCATTATGTAGTCGATCCCCTACTCGAGGGGATGGATGGGTGGGGGGAGGCTCGGGGTGGGGAGGAATGGGAAAGGGGGGGTGTGGGGGGGAGGGGGGGGGAGGGGGGGCAATCCGTGGGTTGGCGCGCGACCAGCTCGCGAGAGCCAAAGACCGCTGGAGCCCACATCTGCCCTGGGGAATGAGGAGGAGGTGGAGGAGAACGAGGACCAGGACGAAGACTACGGGCGAAGGCGACGACGACGACGACGACGACGAGGCCAGAGAGACGGAAGAAAAGAGGAGGCAGAGAGGCAGGGATGGAGGAAGCGAGGCAAGGAGGGAAGCAGAGAGAGGGGGAGAGAGGAGGGCAAAGACGAGGGGCCGTAGGACGCATGACGGAACGTCGCCACTAGGCACGTCATCCCGACCCCCGCTTCTCGGTCGAGCTGGACGCGAAGTCGGGCGGCACGATGGCCGTCGCTACCCTCACCCGTTGGGCGGCAGTCGCACGGAGGTCGAAGGCTGGAGGTCGGAGAACGGGCGTCGACAGCGCGCGGCGGGCGCTGGGAGATGGAAGTTGGGCGGAAGAGGTCGGACGGTTGACGCTGGAAGTCGGCGGGCGGAGGTCAAGGGCTGGAGGCGGAAGAAAGGTCGTCGATAGCTGATGGCGGGCACTAGGGGTCGGAAGTTGGACGGAAAAGGTCACATGGCTGACGCTGGAGGTCGGCACGCGGAGGTCGAGGGCTCGAGATGGAAAGTTGGAGGTCGCGGGCGAGGTCGAGGGCTGGAGGTGGGAGGCGCGAGAGAGAAGCCGGAGTCGCAAGGGAGATGCCGTGCGTCACGAATTCGTCCACAAACTGCGGCGATGCGCCCGCGTCAACTCGCGCTGCAACGCGCCGCGCTCCGCACCGGCGTCGCAGGATGCATGACGGAACGTCACCAGACACAGCACGGCAGGCTCGTCGCCCTCCCCCCGCTCCTCGGTCGAGCTGGACGTGAGGTCGGACAGCGCGATGGCTCTCGCTACCCGCATCCGTTGGGCGGCAGTCGGAATCCACGATCTGGAAGCCAGGGATGGCGAGGCGGAAGCTGGGGTAGGACCGTCGACCTTCATGCGGAACTTGCGGCGAATCGTAGAGGTTGGAATCTGGAAGTTGAAAGCTGGCGACGTAGAAGTCGGAGCCTGGGACGCCAGAGTCGCATGGGTCGGAGCCGGAGACGCCTGCAGCGGAGGTGGGAGGTTGAAAAAGGGCCACTGTCGGGGGTGAAACATGTTCAGCTCGAAATAGACGTTGGTCCAGATGCGGCCGCCCTGGCTGAGGCACCTGCGCTCCGCTGCCTGTCGACGCGAGAGGCTGGGAGGAGCCTGGAGAACAAAACGGCGTTCATCTGTGGATTGCGTTGCGAGCGTCGGCGCCACCGCTTTGATCAGAAAACTCGCAGCTCTACAGATCACTGCTCGCGTCGCGGCCTGGGTCCGGATTGATTGTCACGGAAAAAAAGGTTCGCCCACCTTCTCCTCCACAGACTTGCCCACTGCTGTCGTTTCCCCATGGCCATGTGCACCGTTCCACGCCACCTTCTTCCCGCTCACAGTCACCATCCGTTTGCCCCATAAGATCTGCACGGCGTCCTCATCGCGCTCCCACTCCCAGCACAACTGTTTTTCGTGTAGCAAAACCGTTTGTCTGCAACCTGCTTTTCCGTGGTTTGGTTGCTCTTCAAAAACTAACCATCCAACCACTTGTCGTCGCTCATCCCCCGAAACTTCTGGAATAATTCCACTTTAGCTGATGTTGTCGGGAATGTAACCAGCGTCATGTTCGTAGGGCTCCTACGCGTCTCCACGTTGAGGTCGGCGATGTCATCCAAGATCTTGGATAAGATGCCCTTCACTTACCCCACCGTTTCGTCGGAACCAAATGGGTCCTTGAAGCCCGAAGCAACCACCTGCTTGTTCCTGTCATCGGTGTTGGTGCGATCACGGTTGTTGCATGAATTCATGTTGATTGTGTCCTGGGTTTCTTTGATGTCGTTCTTCTGGATCTCGTTCGAGGCTTCAACCTGCTTGACCGTTTGCTTCACCCTTCGTGACAGTTTCCACATGCTTGTCTGCGTTAGCGTGTGCGCTGTGTGCCACGTATTTCGCCTGGGCGGCATCTTTGGTCAGCTCCGAGCATGCCGTAGATCTTGTCGATATTCTCGTTGTTCGTCATGTTGTCCTTGTTCGCTTCTGTCTTCAATTCTCTCATCTCAGGTGATCCCCCGGCAGAACCTTCGGCCTTGCAGACCCCGTCTTTTGCCATCATAGGCCGACTCGAGTGAGTCAGCAATGAAGTAGACAGGTTCGGTACTGGAAGTCCTGGGGGAGAGTGGAGGTGCAAAACAGCTGCTTCTTCCTGATGTGGGACAAGTGTGCTGCTATTGGGCCTGGGCCCTGGACGCCAATTACATCATGTATGGCGCGCGGTAACGTGAAACACCTGCAGAAATTACTCTGAGTTCCCAATCTGGCTGGCCTGCACTCCGCCGTTGAATTCTGCCTGGTAGAGGCCACTGTCGCTGTCTCCGTGGTTTTCCAAGACTGTCAACTTGATGTACCGCCCTGAGAATTGAAGATTGAATGTGAGCAACTGGTCGGGGACAGTATACACCCTGCGAAATGCTTAAGAAATCATGGGTTAAGAAATTCATAGTCTCAGAATTTGAATAAAAACCCAGAATTTCTACCAAAAACTTGGGATTTACACTGAAACGTTAAGAATAATCAAGACTCTGGCCGAAAACTTAGGTTTTCTTAAGCATCGCCTAAGGTGTATAGCCATGCTTCTGGGTCGTGCCAAGGCTTCCCGACCCTGTGCTCGGGAGGTCGGTCAACTGCGCCTCAGCAAGCCCACGGGGACCGCTGAGCGACGCCGCTGTTGACAGCGAGAAAGCCTTGATTGAAGGGGCCCCAGGACACACAAATAAATACACACAAATAAAAGTATCCCCCATATTTTCCTATATTTTCTGGGTTTTTGTCTTCCCCCCCACTTCCCATATTTTTGCATATTTTCCTGGGAGTCGGCGATTAATTGTGTCTGTGTGTTTCTTTCCCTCCTGATTGATGCAATAGCTGTCCTGGTAGTTGACGAAGTGCATTGAAGACACCCCACAAGATGTTCCCAAGTCAAAGACGACCCACAGATTGGTACAACTGCCGACGCTGCAGTCGCCATCGGCACACCACCTGTGGGTTGGTCGCTGAGTAGTGGGCAACTTGAGTACGAACGGGTTGTAGGCATGGTCATTGCTGCAAGTCGCACGGGTTAGACCCCCACACCCGCGAGAGAACCAAGCCGAACTATCGGAACTATCAGCTGGGCACCCCGACGTCGCCGCGATCGACGTGATTAGAGGCCTCCTGGATGGGGTCGGTACAAATGCGGTCGGAGGATCGAGCCGCATCGCCGATACATCGGCGATGCATCGGCGATGCATCGGCGACGCATGGGCGATGCACTGTCGATGCATCGTCGACGTGGGCGATGCATCGGCGACGTCGACGTGAAGCCAATCGGGCTCCACATCGAGCCGCATGGGCGATGCATCGGCGATGCGGCGCGATCCTCCGACCCCATCTACTCCGACCTCATCTAGGAGGCCTAGAGTGATACTGCAGGTCCGTGCCGTGTTGACCCTGGCGTTGGTTCCTGACACCGCGCTGGATCGTTCAACCTTGAACGATCGGCCGTCTCCGCAACGTTCGATCGTTCAACATCGACCGATTCTGGGCCGCCGTCGGCGTTCAACGTTGAACGTCGGCGGCCGGTCGACACGACGCGAACCTACCGTAGCCGATGTGGGTGCTGCGATCAGGTCGGCCGTGTCCCCCCACAGGCGGCTGTTGGACGAAAAGTGGATGAAGAATACCCCGAAAATGCCCACGAATGGTCCAAGCACGGTCGACAGATGGTCCCCCGTACCCTCTGACTCTTCTTGGAGATTCCCCCCTGCAGAGGGACAGGCCCGACTTCACGCTGAGATCCGTGCCGACGCCGGCGCGGGCGTCTTGGGCGCCCGAGTTATCCGGGGTAACTCGGGTCTGGGGTAACTCGGGTTTGGATTCCCGAAAAAGGAACCCGAGTTAGCCCTGACCCGAGTTACCCCTCATGATTCGGGGCTCTGGACGCCCGAGTTATCCGGGGTACCTCGGGTCCGGGGTAACTCGGGCTCGGATTCCCGAAAAACGAACCCGAGTTATCCCTGACCCGAGTTACCCCTGATGATTCGGGGCTCTGATCGGTGCTGGCGCCGGCGAAGCCGACGGTGCGGGCGTCGCCGGCGTCGGCGCTGGCGAAGGCACCGGGCGTCGGCGCCCAGGGGCGGCACGGGGAGCCCGACGGCCCGGGCGCGGGAGGCGCCCGGAGCTGCAGCGGCGGCGGCTCCACGCCCCGTGCGTCCGCAGGAAGCTTCCTCGTGGTCTCTGCTGCCTCTCTGCCCTCGAGGGGCGAAAGAACGGCCCCGCCCTGGGTTGCAGGCGCGTGGTCCGTAAAGCTCCTGGGCACCCCCAGGGCCTGGAGCCGCCAGGAAGCGGCACATCACGCAGGTCTTGCCCTGTCAGCCCACAGGAGTTTCAGCGCACAGCGCCTCGTAAACCAGGGTACACCCTGCGAAATGCTTAAGAAATCATGGGTTAAGAGATTCATAGTCTCAGAACTTGAATAAAAACCCAACATTTCTTTTTAAATCTTAAGATTTACATTGAAACGTTAAGAATAATCGAGACTCTGGCCGAAAACTTACGTTTTCTTAAGCATCGCCTAAGGGGTAGGGGCGTTTTTTATGCCCTTGATTCTCCTCCCTCTCGCGAGCAATTCGGGCTCCGGCTGGCCAGCTGCAGCTCGGGCCGGCGCGCGGCACTCCCGCGTGCGGTCCCGATCAAGGAGTGTCCGCAGACCGCGTGCAGCAGGTCGTGCGGCAAATGCCCGCGTTGGTGGTGCCGTGCAGCGCTCCGACCGAGGCGGTGCACGCCGTCTCACCAGGCTCCACCGGCGCGCAGCATCCGCAGTGGCACTCGGGAGGGGTGGCCTTGTCGGTAGGGTTCGTGGCGCCTAGCGCGGACAGGCTCAGGGAGGGGGCCGAAGTCTGCATTGTCTCGAAAGAGGGAGGCCGCGATCCAGCTTGGCAAGGAGGCTTTCTGCCCTAGCTCGGGCCAAAATGGCTACGGAGGGCACTCTTGGGCCGTCTTGGGGCTCTCTTGCGCCGTTGTGGCGCCCTCTTTGGGTGCCTTTTGGGCCGTCTTGAACTGATTTCTGGGGCCTCGTGGGCTGTCTTGGACGGTCGGAAGCACGAAGCAGCGAGAACACGAAAGACCCTCAAAAACCTTTCGAAAAAAAACTACCTTCTGCCTCCTGAGGGCCGCTGCTTGCCTTCCTCTTCCCTTCTTCTCCTCCTCTTCCCCGCACCACCAATACTCAACACCCTCCGTCTCCAGCACCATCCAGTACTCAACACCCTCCGTCCCCAACACAGCACCCGATACTCAACAGGCTCCCTCCCCAAGCTGAACTTGAAAATAACCTTCTACTCAACTCCCTCCGTCTCCAACACACCATCAAATACTCAACACCCTCCGTCCCCAACACAGCACCCGATACTCAACAGACTCCCTCCCCAAACTGACCTTGAAAATAACCTTTTACTCAACTCCCTCCGTCTCCAACGCACCATCCAGTACTCAACACCCTCCGTCCCCAACACAGCACACGATACTCAACAGGCTCCCTCCCCAAGCTGAACTTGAAAATAACCTTCTACTCAACTCCCTCCGTCTCCAACACACCATCAAATACTCAACACCCTCCGTCCCCAACACAGCACCCGATACTCAACAGACTCCCTCC
>CAUYUJ010000393.1:30000-41068 GCA_963575745.1 Prorocentrum cordatum
CACGCTACAGCGCCTGTCTACACCACAGCATCCGCGTGCAACGCAGCGCTATTGTACACCACAATGCCTACGTGCTAAGGACAGGTAGAAGGAGCCTGTACGTGAGGATCTGCTGCGGAAGCGCCACGCCAGAAAAGTGTTGATGATCGAATGCGACGTTATTCCCCCTTCCCTTCTCCTCCATTTCCACCTCCTCCTCCTCCTCCTCCTCCTCCTCCTCCTCCTCCTCCTCCTCCTCCTCCTCCTCCTCCCTCATCCTCATCCTCTTCCTCCTCCTCCTCCTCCTCCTCCTCCTCCTCCTCCGCCTCCTCCTCCTCCTCCTCCTCCTCCTCCTCCTCCTCCTCCTCCTCCCTCCTCCTCCTCCTCCTCCTCCTCCTCCTCCTCCTCCTCCTCCTCCTCCTCCTCCTCCTTCCTCCGCCTCCTCCTACTTACCCCGTGTCGCGCGGTTTGGCGCTACAGCGCACGTGCGCCTCTCAGCGTGCACCGCAGGATGGTCTACTGAATCGGCCCACTTGGTTCTCGGACGGCCAATTTAGCTGGAGCTTCCTGGACGCAAATGGGAAGAGTTACGGTGATGCGGGCGAACTCGGAAAGACTCGTAGATTCCCCTTGCGCTCCGTTGTCCATAAAGATTATGTTCTATTTTCTGTGGAATCCACAAGCGCTCTACTTTGTCATAACGATTCCTTTTAACATTCTACATTCAACAGTGGTGCTGTATTGCACACGGTTGCTGTGGTGCACACAAGCGCCGTGGTGCACACAGGCACTGCAATGAATGCAGGCATTGTGGTGTACACTGGTGTTGTGTTGCACACGGCGGATGTGGTGTACGCAGGCGCTGGGGTGCACACAAGAGCCCGCGCGCACGGTGGCACGAACTGACGCTGTGTTGCACGCGGCTGCTGTGGTGTACATAGGCGGTGTTGTGCACACAGGCGCTGTGGTGCACGCAGGCACTGAGGTGTACACAGGCGTTGTGGTGCAGATCGCCGCCTACATGCTGGTGCCACCCGTCCTCCGTCATTCGTAAGCATTCCTAGGCGCCGCCGGCACGAAGCGTGACGTCATCGACCCCCTCCACCCCCCCAAATGACTGCCGTCATCGGCCCGGAATAGATAAACGGGTTCCAGCCGCGTCCGCGCGCACGACGACGATGAGCGACGAGCGACGAGCCACGAGCCACGAGCCACGAGCCACGCGCGACGACGACGAAGATGACGACGACGACGACGACGTCGACGACTGCGGACCAGACTCCTATGCGGAGTCCTCCGCGGACACCTACGCGGATCCCAATGCGCACGGCGGCAGTGCCCGGAGCGCACTGGGGCGGGGGGGGAGCGTTACGTCATAGGGGGGGGAACGGGGGCCATGTCGCCCGTCATGCCCCAAGCAGTAAAGAAACGGGCTCCAAGGAACACTGAGCCACTCCCCAACGAAAAGGATTCCTTCTTCGGCGCCCCGATTGTAGCGATGATAGTGACGATGGCTGCGATGACGACGGCAAGGCCAACGACGGCGCCAATGCTGGTCACGCCGATGATGATGAGAGTGTCCGTGTGTCGGTGATAGTAAGGTTCTGGAGGGATTTCGACATGCGCCCGCGACCGACGCGCGCGAGCGGCCTGCCTTGTCTTATTTGACAGAGATCTCCCCCCCCACCCAAGCGCAAGAGCAATCGAATGATTCCGACATGCGCGCGCGAGAGGCCCGCGTGGTTTCATGTAAAAAGAATGGTTCAAAAACCCATGGCTTCCGTAAGAAATGACACCACCACGCGCAAATGTGGTTGAAATGCACGGCTGGCAAGAAAACAAATGTTGTAGATGGTTCCGGGAACATCGATCTTGAAATCCCCTACGAAGCCTCAGGTGTTCGAAAGATTGCGATATGCGCGCGCGACGACGCGCGCGTGTGGACGTAGTCAGTTTCTGTTCCAAGGATTCTCGAAAATCTATGTTCTTTGAAAACGAGCTTGCGCATGGTTTTCTTCGACGGGGATGAGAGGGCGGTCAAGAAGGCTATCCCCTGGCATGGTACGAATTCAGATGCTGAGGGAACAGTAAGGAAGACTCATACGGAAACTGCACACCGTGAGCGGAACGGATAAACCCCGGGGGGGCGAGCCCATATTCCGCTCAGATCTGAGAAGGCAAAAAGCGCAGTATGTCTGGCAAAAGCCATGCATATATCTGGCAAAAGCCATGCATCTATCTGGCAAAAGCCATGTATCTATCTGGCAAAAGCCATCTATCTATCTGGCAAAAGCCATGCATCTATCTGGCAAAAGCCATCTATATATGTGGTGCGATCTGTCTGGCGAGAGCCCTGCAGCGCCACGCACCACGCTCACAGTGCAATGCGGCCAAGGAGGCGGCGACGGGCAGCGACGAGGCCGGCGGCGGGCGACGGTGAGCGTCGGCGGGGCGGCGACGGGGCGACGACGAGACGGCCAGGGCACGAGCGCAACTCCGTACTCGGAGAGGCAAAAGGACCTCTACCAGGGGGCAAACAAACCTACCTCGCTTTTGACCACCCTCGCTTCCAAGAGTTGCCAAGCGATGCCAAACTACGGCCTGTACTGGTCAGGCCGCTTGACGAGGAGGCGCGTGGTATGACTTGGTTTTGCCTGGAAGCGAAAGCGGGGTAGGTAATTCACGCTCTGATCTACGTGGAATCAGTATTTGGGAACAATTCGCCGACCCTGCGGCGTGCGTGAGACGCTGTCATCGTCGTCGTCGTCGCCAGCCTCAAGGAAATTGAGGAACGAGTACGAGGAACGTCGTAGTGAAGTCGAGTCTATTCCCTTTTTCCCTTGTGGCCAGGGGGGGGTTGGGGAGGGGGGAGGGAGGGGGGCGGGGAGGCGGAAGGGGGAGACGGGTCCTGTGTCAGAAGACCGCCCCTCCCTGGGGTCCCGGCGGGTCCCAGGGGGTCCCGCCCTCAATATCGGCGGCACCGGCCGTATGGCCTTCGAAATGCAAAAAAGAAGATAAGCACAGAGACATACAACGAACACATTTGAAACACTAAGAAGCATGTAGAAGGGCAAGGATAGTGAGCAACATCGTCAGCAGCAGCCTAGCAGTGAGGGAAGCAGCAGGAGCTGGAGCGCGAGGAAAAAGAGAACGAAAATAGGGAGGGCGAGGAGGGGGGGGTGAGGAGGATGAGGAGCGGAAAAAGGAGGATGAGGAGGGGGAGGCAACGGAGGAGGGAATGAGCAGGGATCAGGAGGGGGAAGGAGGGGAGGACGAGCAGGCGGAGGACAGAGAGGAGACGGCAAAAGGGAAAACAAAGAAAGACGAAGACAATGATGCACCCGACGGAGGCGGAACGTCCTGGCTGCCACAATGACTCAAGAGACAAGCTCTCTTGGACTGTCTTGACAGCCACAGGCTGCGTGAACAGCGGCCTGCAAAATTCCAGGCGAGGGGGGAAGACGGGGACGAGGGGGCAGACGAGCGCGAGAAGAGCATGAGAGCGAGGAGGACGCCCAGAGAGTCGCAGTGCGCGGCGCCTTCACGTCACCCTTCTCCGCGGTGTCCAGGAACTCCGAGAGGACCTGCACGCGAGGCCTCCGAGCCTCCGTCCGATCTCCTGGTGCCTCCCCTCTCCCGTGCGAGTAGCGTTATCCACCGCCGCGCCGCAGGGCACGAGGTGGAGTGTCTTCACGTCCCTGTCGGCCCTCGGTGCTGAGGATTCTGGGTGCTCCGCCCAGGGCGGACGGCCCCGGACCTCTGGAATCCCCTGGCGCTCCTTGGCGCTCGCTGTTTCGCAGCGTGACGCGTCGAGGCCGTGGACCCTCGGCTGCGGGCCAGTACTTCCAGGATGCAAGGAACAGTACGGCCCCAAGGAAGGGTTCTCTACGGCCCTCAGGATAATGCAAGGAATAGTACGGCCCTAAGGAATAATACGCAAGGGAGCATACGCAAGGAACAAAACGCAAGGATGATACGGCCTTACAATATGCACGGAATAATGTGCAAGGGATAACACGGCCCTCAGGAATAATACGGCCCAAAAGGTCGCGATAGCGGCCGTTACCGGCCCAGACCATCACCCTCCCGGTAATGTTACGATTCGTGCGGGCGCCGTCTGGCAACTCTTAGGAATAGCAAAGAAAGCTCGGATGGCCGATATCAAGTGGGATCTGCCATGGTAGAGCGAGCACCATGGCTACGCAAGGACCTGCGATTGGTAGCTATCTGTGGCGTTGAGGGGGGGTGCAGGGGGACGCCGATCGGAAAACAGGGCATAAAAAACGATCACCTGCAATTGTCTTGTGTTTGATCTGCGCTTGATCCGCTTCGTCGGAAAATCGAATGAAAAAATGTCGAGATTGCTACACAGATGAAACGCGAATCCGATCCGACGCAAATCGCGAACCGAAAGCTGCACCCACCCATCCCACCCACCCACCCCCCAACCTCATTGTCAGCCGAAGGGTGGTCCTATCAGCATGTTCGTCCTCATGCTAAGTGTCTTTTTCCTCCTCCTCATCCTCCTCCTCCTCCTCTTCCTCCTCCTCCTTCTCCTCATCATCCCCCTCCCCCTCCTCCTGTGAATGTTGTCATTGTTGTTGGACGCCATACCCCCTCACCCCCTCGTCTTTACCATCCTCTCCTTTCTCATTAACTATCCTCTCCCTCCTCAAAGTCCTCCTCCCGTCCTCCTCACGTCCTCCTCATCCTCCTGTGCCTCTTCTCCATCACCATTGGCCTCATTCGTCTCCTCCTGCTCCTCCTCCTCCTCCTCCTCCTCGTTCTCCTCCTCCTCCTTATCCTCCTCCTCCTCCTCCTCCTCCTCCTCCTCCTCAGACCTCCCATGCGTCCCTCCGCCAGCCGGCCCTCTCGTAAAATAAAACTGGCAGCCCCCGCCTGCGCATTGAAATGGGGGTGGAACTGCATGCGGGCGCCGCCACTTGGGCCTTCGGTGCGGCCCACTACGGAGCCAGGAAACGTGTGAGGGGTATGCCGAAATGGTTGACATGCGGAGGGCTGAGGCATGGATAAGAGGCGGGAGGAGATGGGAGGAGGGAGGAGGGGGGAAAGGAGGAGGAGGAGGAGGAGGAGGAGGAGGGGAGGAGGAGGGGGAGGAGGAGAACGCGGGGCGATGTCTCTTCAAAACGAGGACCCACCACCATAGGATGGTTGGGAAATATCCTCGAGCAATTTCTGAGCTGCCTTCTTCTCGAAAGCCCCCAGACGAGCCATCCCCGCCATAAGAGCGAGCAAACGAAAACAAGCCCTGCCGTATCTCGGGCCAAGATGTTGCCGCTATCATGGATGGGAGCAGCGAGAGGAGGCGACAGGGAGGGGAAGGGAGACAAGGGAACGGGGGAGTCCTCCTACACATCGTCCCCTATTACCATTCCATCCCCTCTCCCCCGCCTCCCTCTCGGGCACCTTACGTCGCCTCCTCCTTCCTCCTCCTCCTCCTCCGCTTCTTTATCTATATATATACATGTTGTTATTATTCTTAGTCTTATTCATAGTAGTATTACGAGTACCGTTATTAGTATCAGCCGTAGTCTTAGCATTAGCAGTGTTAGTATTATTCGTGTTACTATTAATCATATTAATAATAATCATTAGTATTAGTAGTGTTGGAATTAGTAGTATGAGATAATCCTGTTGTTAGCAGTAATATTAGTAGTATTAGTAGTCGCATTCGCACTATCATTATTATTGTTCGTCTTCTTAATAGTAGTCTCAGTATTACTCTTACTATTCGTAGTCGCATTATGCTTATTAGTATGTTTATTGTTATTCCTCCTCCTCCTCATGATCCTCCTCCTCCTCCTCCTCCTCCTCCTTCTCCTCCTCCTCCTCCTCCTCCTCCTCCTCCTCCTCCTCCTCCTCCTCCTCCTCCTCCTCCTCCTCCTCCTCCTCCTCCTGCGCATGCCGTGCTGCCAAGACGGGCCGCCCAGCCCCCGGGACAGCGGGCAGCGGCGAGGGCCTTGGCGCGGGTGTGTGCCGAAGCCGAGTGGCCAGTCGCGGAGGAGGTCAGCGCAAGCTCCTCGCTGGGCCGGAGGCCACCGCAGAGGAGGGGGGGAACAGGGCTTGCAGGAATAGCTGCAGAACGGCGCCAAGGATCAAGCAAACGACCAGGGCTTCGAGCGTGCAGACCGTTCGGCCACTTTCGACGCCTCAGGGGGGATCCCCCTCGAAAGGCGATCCGGTCACCTCGTCCTGGCATCTGTCGGGATGGGGGAGGAGCTGAAGGAGCAGGAGCAGGAGCAGTGGCAGGACGAGCGGGGTCGGGAGCGAGAGGGTAAGGAGGATGAGGAACGGCAGCAATGGAAGGGGAACGAACGGCAGGAAAAGGCGGTGGATGGGTGCAGCCGGGACGGGGGCGGATCGGGGCAAACCGCTGGGACGAGGCCAGCATGGGTCTGGACGCAACAGCGCGGACCCATGAAAGGGAACACGACGCAGGAGCTCCGTCCTCCTCCTCCTCCTCCTCCTCCTCCTCCTCATCATCATCATCATCATCATCATCACCACCACCACCACCACCACCGCCATCATCATCATCATCATCATCATCATCATCATCATCATCATCATCATCATCAGCATCATCATCATCATCATCATCAGCAGCATCAGCATCAGCATCAGCATCAGCATCATCATCATGATCAGCATCAGCATCATCAGCAGCAGCATCAGCATCAGCATCAGCATCAGCATCAGCATCATCATCATCATCATCATCATCATCATCATCATCATCATCATCATCAACATCAACATCAGTATCAGCATCAGCATCAGCATCTGCATCAGCATCATCATCAGCAGCATAATCATCATCACCATCATCACCACCACCACCACCATCATCATCATCCGCATCATCAGCATCATCATCAGAACCTTCCTCCTCCTCGTCGTCCAGCTCTCACTCCTCATCATCATCAGCAGCAGCATACGTATCATCATCATCGTCATCATCATCATCATCATCATCATCATCATCAGCATCATCATCATCAGCAGCATCATCATCAGCAGCAGCAGCATCAGCATCAGCATCATCATCGTCGTCGGCTGGTTTGGACGCCCAAAAGGGGTATGGAAAAAATGCGCACAGTGCCCAACAAGCAAAAAAGTGTCCAAAGCCAACAGCGGTCGCCGTTGGGCAGGCGGCTTCCTGTCTCTAGTGGACACCGTCCGCAGCGACGCCGACAGAGAGCCCTGATCAAAATAAACCGGAACTGCTGATGGTCTTTGCACTCGTTATTTCCGTACTCGGGGTTTCTTAATAAGCGGGGGGGGGTACCCTCCCGACGGGGGTCAACCTCGCCTCGTCGTCGCGCCGCGACGGGGGTTGGAGCGCCTTCGGCGCGCGGCGGCTGCCCGCGATGGGGGTCGATGTGGGGCTGTCGACGGGGGTGACGCCCCCCCGACGCCCATTAGGAAGCTGGGAGTACCCATTTCGATCTTCCAGAGCTGGAGGGTTTCTCCGAAGGGCTTAGGCGACCCTTCCTCCTCCCCCTCCCCCTCCCCCTCCCCCCCCCTCACCCCTCCCCCGCCCCCTATGCCCCTGCCCCTCCTCCCCTCCCTCCCTCCCTCCCCCCCCCTCCCTCCTCTCCGCCTCCCCTCCGCCTCCTCCTCCTCCTCCTCCCCTCCTCCTCCTCCTCCTCCTCCTCCTCCTCCCTCCTCCTCCTCCTCCTCCTCTCCTCCTCCTCATCCTCCTCCCCTCCTCCTCCTCCTCCGCCTCCTCCTCCATCCATCCTCCCCTCCCCTCCTCCTCCTCCTCCTCCGCCTCACGCCTCCTCCTCCTCCTCCTCCACCTCCCCTCCTCCTCCTCCCGGCATCCTCCTCCTACCTCCTCCTCCTCCTCCGCTCCTGCCTCCTCCTCCTCCACCTCCTCCCCTCCTCCTCCCCTCCTCCTCTCCTCCTCCTGCCGCCTCCCCTCCTCCTCCCTCCTCCTCCTCCTCCTCCGCCTCCTCCTCCTCCTCCTCCTCCTCCTCCTCCGCCTCACCCCTCCTCCTCCGCCGCCTCCTCCTCCCCCCCCCTCCTCCTCCTCCTCCTCCCCTCCCTCCCCTCCTCCTCCGCCTCCCCCTCCTGCACCTTCTCCTCCACCCCTCCTCCTCCATCCTCCTCCTCCTCCAACGTCCTCCTTCCTCTTCCTCCGCCTCCTCCTCCCCCTCCTCCTCCGCCTCCCTCACATCCCTCCCCTCCCTCCCTCCCTCCCTCCCTCCCTCCCTCCCTCCCTCCCTCCCGCGCCTGTCCCGCCCTCTCCCCTCCCCATCCCCATCCCCTCCCCTGCAGTGAGCTTAGCAGTTTTAACGCCGGTTTGGGCTTTCGGGAGGGACCTATGAACATTGGGGGACAACCACCCACACCTCCCTCTCCTCCCAGCCCCCCCTTTCCAGGGGGCGCGGCGGTGGCTTATGGAAGCCCTTGGTGGACATCCCGGTTGCTTTTCCAGGCGTTCCCGAGAGGACGGTGCGCCAAGAAGGGCATCGGCACCCTGAACATCATCGTTCCTCCCCTCCTTTCCCCCCTTCCGGTGAGGACCGTCATTAGGCCTCGCCAGTGAGGACCGTAAAGGGCCTCACACCCCACGCAACTTTCATCACAGGGGTTGCGCGGGTCCCCACTCCCATTATTTACATGAGGGCGTCAATCGCCACCAGAGGAGGCCGAGGACTCCTCTAGGGACCCTCGGCCAACGAAGACGTCCCTAGAGGAGGGCCCAACGTACCTCCACACCTTTACAACTTCCCATGATGGCGTCAACTGCCACCCCCGCGGTTTTCCTCCCTGAGCCCGTGAACGGGATTTATTCCCCTGCCGCCTTGTTGTGCCTGTCAACGTCAACTCTCCTATTCATTATGGCATGTTGGCCACCCCCCACCTTTACACCTACCGCCAAGGGGTGCTGAACCTTTTCCGCACCCCACACATTCGGGTGACAGGTCGACCCTTGCCGCTTCGGCGTCGCCTTTGAGGGTCGGCCCCGCTCCCCACCACCTAACCCGTGCTCACCAAGGATTGGGACGACCCCCAAACAGCAAGGGTTTTTCTCGTCTGTGTTCACCACGGCAATCCTGGGCCCCATCCTTGGGCCCCTCGTCGCTGTTTTCCGAGCCGTGTCCGGCCGTGGCGGCGTAGCGCTCTGGATCTACCTTCCCGCCCTCCGACCGCCTGCCCCTTCCCGCTGCCCGCCGGGGCGGTGGCATTGTGGGGGGGGGAGTTCTCCGCTCCCGTTTTCGAGCTAGCCTCAGGCCCAAGACCGCCCCTGTCAGGACACGCCGCCTCCGCCGCCTGGTCCGCCAGTGCTTAGGAGAACAACCATGTCCTGGAGGAGCTTCCTGCCGCGGGGACGGACAATCCCTCCCTGCAATGAGCTTAGCAGTTTTAACGCCGGTTTGGGCTTTCGGGAGGGACCTATGAACATTGGGGGACAACCACCCACACCTCCCTCTCCTCCCAGCCCCCCCTTTCCAGGGGGCGCGGCGGTGGCTTATGGAAGCCCTTGGTGGACATCCCGGTTGCTTTTCCAGGCGTTCCCGAGAGGACGGTGCGCCAAGAAGGGCATCGGCACCCTGAACATCATCGTTCCTCCCCTCCTTTCCCCCCTTCCGGTGAGGACCGTCATTAGGCCTCGCCAGTGAGGACCGTAAAGGGCCTCACACCCCACGCAACTTTCATCACAGAGGTTGCGCGGGTCCCCACTCCCATTATTTACATGAGGGCGTCAATCGCCACCAGAGCAGGCCGAGGACTCCTCTAGGGACCCTCGGCCAACGAAGACGTCCCTAGAGGAAGGCCCAACGTACCTCCACACCTCTACAACTTCCCATGATGGCGTCAACTGCCACCCCCGCGGTTTTCCTCCTACCTCCCTCCTCCTCCTCCTCCTCCTCCTCCTCCTCCTCCTTCCGCCGTCCGCCTTCTGCCCCCTCCGCATCCCCGCCTCTGCATCAATCCATCATTCATCCTCCTCACTCCTCCTCCTACGCCTCCGCTCCTTCCTCCGCCTCCTCCTCCTCCTCCTCGCCTCCTCCTCCTCCTACTCCTCCTCCTCCTCCTCCTCCTCTCCTGTTTCCTCCGCCGCCGCCTCCTCCTCCTCCTCCTCCCCCTCCTGCTGCCTCCCTCCTCCTGCCGCCTCCGCCGCCTCCTCCTCCTCCTCCTCCTCCTCCTCCTCCGCCCCTCCTCCTCATCCCGACTCCCTACCTTATTCCTTATTAGAATATACTCCTACTCCCCCCTCAGGCCGGCCATTAGGGGCCGCATCCGGGTGGTCCCATCCTAACCTGTAAAAAACAATACAAATTCAACATTTTTCTTATTTTTTCCTCTCGACATGGACGTCCTGTCGTCCACGGCGATAATCCATTGCAAAAATACCACAAAGAGCACACGCGCGCGTTCATGTCATAATCCTACCGAACACCTTGTGTTTGCAAGCATTTCAACATAAAAACATCAAAAACCCAATGCTTTTTCACAAAAAAAATTGTACAAATTTCCCGCCCGGGCTCTCTTGCTGAAATCATAGGAAAACCATAGGAATCTTAAGACTTCGGTCAAATCCAGCGATTTCACGTCATCGCGCGGTGCACTCGCGATGCTCTGTCATGCACCCAGGCCGCGAATCCTGTGCAAAAAAATACCACAAAGAGCACACTCGCGCGTTCATGTCAGAATCCTACCGAACACCGTGTGTTTGCAAGCATTTCAACATAAAAACATCAAAAAACCCAATGCTTTTTCACAAAAATGCTTTGGGGTGTCCTGTCAGACCGTCGGGCTTCCTCCGGCCACCTCTGGCTTCCTGCGGTGTACCGGGCCATTCTCGACTCGTCTGGCAATGCGTGCGCGGCATTCTACACGCGCTCGCCAGTTCCCGTCGGCAACCGCCATCGCGGCCGCATCTGCTGTACCAAACCGGCTGGCCGGTGTGACTTCGGCCCCCAGTTGTGCCAGCTTTGCTTCTTATGTTGTGGGAGGGCGGGTGGGACTGGGCATGCCATGCTTGACTCGCTCGAGCTGGCTAGCTTGACTCCTACTCCTACTCCTACTCCTAACTCCTCCTCCTCCTCACCTC
>CAUYUJ010000393.1:41168-114329 GCA_963575745.1 Prorocentrum cordatum
CCTCCTCCTCCTCCTCCTCGTCCTCCTCCTACTCGGGTCGCCTACAGCCCCGAACTGGGCGTTTGGGTGGGCGGTGAGCTCTGCGACCAGCTCTTGCCCGGGAAGCGCAGCGCCTGTTTCCGCCCCGGCGGGCCTCCGCGGCCCCCCCCGTCGCCATGAGCGCCGGGGCGTGTCCGAGCGGTGGTGGATCGCCGGCACTCGCGCCCCCAGCTGCAAAGACATGCAGCATGCCAGGGTAAGGATAAGGATAAGGATAAGGATAAGGATGAGAAGGACAAGGACAAGGACAAGGACAAGGAAAAAGACAAGGACAGGACAAGGACAAGGACATGGACATGGACAAGGACAAGGAAAAGGACAAGGACAAGGACAAGGACAAGGACAAGGACAATAACAAGGACAAGGACAAGGACAAGGACAAGGATACTGATAAGGATAAGGATAAGGATAATGATAAGGATAGAAATGAGGAGAATGACAAATTAACGATGAGGATAATGATAAAAAATATGGGTAAGGGCAAGGATAATGATAATGACAAGGAGAGACGAAAAGGGTAAAGAGAATGATAATGATAAGGACAATGACGAGGATAAGGACAAGAGAATTGATGAGGAGACTAAACAGGAGAAGAAACAGAATAAGGATAAGGATAAGGATACTGATGGGACAAGGAAACTGATAATGAAAAGGAGAGAGAGAGAGAAAAAAAAAAAAAAAAAAAAAAAAGATAAGGATAATAATAACGATAATGATAACGATAATGATAAGGATAAGGATGAAGATAAGGATGAGGATGAGGATAAAGTCTTGTGATGCTGGCCCGCGCGGGGCAGGACTCCGATGTCGAACTTCACCCCCGACGCCAGGTTCACGAAGTCGTCCCAGAGTTTGCATGAGCGCGGCCACATTTGCATAGATGAGCGCAGTCACCTTTGCATGGAGTCATACGGCCTTCGGTCACCGGAGTCCAATGCCTGCGGCGTGGAGCCCAGAGTGGCCGCGGAGGCAAGCCCCAGCAGCCCTTCAAGTTTAACGAAACGCTGGCAAAGCCTTCTAGCAGGCACCGGCGAAACCTTCCGCCCGATTCCACAAGATTCCGTACAACTCCTCAAGAATTCCCCAGGACCGGGGAACATGTTTCACGATTGCCCAGGACCTGTCGGAATGCCGCACGGCTCCCCAGGATTGTAGGAGAGCTCCGTATGTTGTTTTCAGGACTCCTGCGGCACAGGCGAGCGGGGCGCTCCAGGGGCAGCGCCAGAGGCGCCGAGCGCGGATCCAAGAAATCCGCGAGGGGCGCTGTTTATGGCGTTGTTGCTTCTTCGAAAATCATCATAACTTCAGGTCGGGCATGTCCCCCACAGTCGGAGCTTGGGCGAAAAATGAAGAATAATCAAAAAATGCCCCGGGATTGTCAAACGAATCCAAAAATTATCCCGGCGAAGGACCCAATCATACGCAGCTGTGAATACCGCGAGATAAATATCATCTTTGCCCGCGCCCCTTAAGGAGCCACGAACCACACGAGGGGCGCGCAAAAATGCGTGGCGGGGCACACAACGCGAGCGAAGTCGATAGGTCTGCGCGCGAGAGACTGAGCGCGAGTGAATCTGATTGTGAATGAGTCTGCGCGCGAATCAGTTTCCGCGCATCAGCATCGACGCCCATGTCGGCGCGGCCCCCCCGAGGATCGCGCCCGCTTCCTTCCCGCTATCTATGCATATAAATATACATATAGAGAGAGATCTCTCTCTCTCTCTCTGTCTCTCTCTGTCTCTCTCTGTCTCTCTCTCTCTCTCTCTCTCTCTCTCTCTCTCTCTCCCTTTTGCCCGCGCACGCCCACGCCCAAGGCTGCGGGCGCGTCGCCGCGCGGAGTCCCCGCGGCGCGCGCCGGTCGCCCCGAAGGGGTCCCGGCGACGCGCACGGGTCGTCCGCTGCGCGGAGCAGAGAGAGCTAGCTGGCCGGCCGATCACGGGCAAGGCTGCGGCCGCAAGGCAGAGAGACGGCGGGGGCGAGCGAGGCCCCGGGCAGAGCGCAGCGCGGAATTCCCGCGACGCGCGCCGGTCGCCCCGAGAGGGCCTCAGCGACGCGCGCGGGTCGCCCGCGGCGCGAAGCCAAACAGTCGGACCGTCGAGAGACGGCGAGGCTCGGGCGGGTCACTTTTCAAGCCAAGCCTTGCGGATAAACTCGGTAAAGTCCAGCTCGCTGGCGAGGGCCGTCGCCGCCCTCCTGCACCGCTTCGTGCGCGTAGCAAACTGCTCCAGCTGTTTCCGCGATTCCTCTGGCGGCCCTGCCAGGAAGAACTCGATGCGCGGCGCCCGCATGAGCAGGAGGTCCTCGTGGCGTGTGGCGCGCGAGAGCAGCACGTAGAGCTCCAGCCACCAGTCGTCGCCCTCCTTTTTGCCGTTCCCCACCTCGTGGCGGCCGCTGTCCAGGATCACGCCTGGGCGACGTCGGCCGAGGGAGCAGCGCGCCGGACAGCGGACGGCCCAGGGCGAGTCAACGAGACCGAGAGAATGTTTCCAAAACGTGTGAGGGGCCACGAAACGTGCGAGGGGTGCGCCGCCATGCGGGCTGCGCCATTGGGACATTAGGCGGGGCTCCCGATGGGGCCACAACACGTGTGAGGGGTGTGTGCCAAAATGGGGCGGCGCCGCCATGCGGGCTGCGCCACTGGGACCCTAGATGGGGTTCCCTATGGGGCCACGACACGTGCGACGGGTGTGCCAAAATGGGGCGGCGTAGCTCCCTATGGGGCCACGAAGCGTGTGAGGGGTGTGCCAAGATGGGGCGGCGGCGCCACGCGGGCTGCGCGCCTGGGACCCTAGATGGGGTTACCTATGGGGCCACGAAGCGTGTGAGGGGTGTGCCAAAATGGAGCGGGCGGCGGCGCCATGCGGGCTGCGCCACTGGGATCTTAGGTGGGGTTCCCTACTGGGGCCACGACACGTGTGAGGGGTGTGCCAAAATGGGGCGGCGGCGCCATGCGGGCTGCGCCACTGGGAACCCAGATGGGGCCCCCGTGTGGAACCACGAAACGTGCGAAGGGGTGTGCCAAAATGGGGCGGCGGCGCCATGCGGGCTGCGCCGCTGGGACCTTAGATGGAGTTCCCTATGGGTCCATGACGAATCGTACACAGGGTGTGCCAAGATGGGGCGGCGGCGCCACGCGGGCTGCGCCACTGGGACCTTAAGTGGAACACCCTTGTGGGGCCACGAAACGTGTGAGGGGTGTGCCAAAATAAGGCGGCGGCGCCATGCGGGCTGCGACACTGGGACCTTAGGTGGAACCCCATTTATGGGGCCATGAAACGCTGTGTTGGGTGGGTGAAACGCAGGGAGGAGGGAGGAGGAGGAAGGAAGGAGGAGGAGAACGCGGGGCACCGTCTTTTCAAAACGAGGACCCAACACCACAGGATGGTTGAGAAAAGTTAGCCTGGCGGAGGGCCCAACCATATGCAGCTGTGAATACCGCAAGTACAAATATCATCTTCGCCCGCGCTCCCTATGGGGCCACGAACCGTGTGAGGGGCGTGCGACATGCGTGGCGGGGCACGCAACGCGAGCGAAGACGATAGGTCTGTGTGCGAGACACTGAGAGCGCGTGACTCTGATTGTGGATGAGTCTGCGCGCGCGTGGGTGCATAAATGTCGACGCCCATGTCGGCGCGCCTCTCACGAGGATCGCGCCCTTCCCGTTCTTCTTCTCCGTCTTTGCCCCTGCACGCCCACGTCCAAGGCGGAGTCCCCGCGACGCGCGCCGGTCGCCCCGAAGGGGTCCCGGCGACGCGCACGGGTCGTCCGCTGCGCGGAGCAGAGCGACTGAGCAGGCTGGCTCCCGCCCGGGATGCGCGGCCCGAAAGCGGCCTCATCACGCAGAATACGACGAAAAACCTCCAGAAACCGAAAGTCGCCGCCATGCGAATTCCGCCACTGGGCCGCCATGCGAGTTCCCCCACGGAGACCTTAGGTGGAGCTCCCTATGGGGCCACGAAACGTGTGAGAGGTGTGACAAAATGGGGCTGCGCCACTGGGACCTTCGGTGGAGCTCCCTATGGGGCCACAACACGTGTGAGGGGTGTGCCAAGATGGGGCGGCGGCGCCACGCGGGCTGCGCCGCTGGGACCTTAGGTGGAACTCCCTATGGGGCCACGAAACGTGTGAGGGGTGTGCCATAATGGAGCGGCGCCGCCATGCGGGCTGCGCCACTGGGACCCTAGATGGAGCTCCCTATGGGGCCACGAAACGTGTGAGGGGTGTGCCAAAATGGGGCGGCGGCGCCATGCGGGCTGCGCCACTGGGACCCTAGATGCAGCTTCCGATGGAGCCACGAAACGTGTGAGGGGCGTGCCAAAATGCATGCGGGCTGCGCTACTGGGTCCTTAGATGGAGCTCCCTGTGGGGCCACGAAACGTGTGAGGGGTGTGCCAAGATGGGGCGGCGGCGCCATGCGGGCTGCGCCACTGGGACCTTAGGTGGAGCTCCCTATGGGGCCACGAAACGTGTGAGGGGTGTGCCAATATGAGGCGGCGGCGCCATGCGGGGCGTGCCGAAACAGAGACGTGCGGAGAGCAAAAGCAAGTAGGGGAAGGAGGGAGGAGGAGGAGGAGGAGAAGGAAGGAAGTAAGGAAGAAAGGAAGGAAGGAGAACGCGGGGCACCGTCTCTTCCGAACGAGGACCGAACACCACAGAATGGTTGGAAAAATCGTCCCCTGACTGTCTCCGTACTGGTTTTGAAGATTCCCCCCTGTGGAGGGACCCTCCCAAGACCTAGTCCTAACTCTTGGCGCTGCTTTTGGCTAAGAGGGTGGAGGGTGGATCATGCAAGAGGCAGGCCTGCCAGGCGCTCGTCATTCTGTACATTTTAGGGGGGGGAGAGGGGGGGGCCTGCCGCAGCGCAGCGGCCTGCCGCAGCGGGGACTCAGGAAGGGGCCTTGGGGCGGAAGGGTGTGCTGTACCATCGTTGATGCATCCTGGATTTACGTTGGCCCTCCTCCATCCCCTCCTCCTCCTCCTCCTCCTCCTCCTCCACCTCCTCCTCCTCCACCTCCTCCATCCTCCCCCTCCCTCCTCCTCCTCCTCCTCTCTCCTCCCTCCTCCTCCTCCTCCTCCTCCTCCTCCTCCTCCTCCTCCTCCTCCTCCTCATCCATCACCACCATCATCATCCATCACCACCATCATCAGCAGCATCATCATCAGCAGCAGCAGCAGCAGCATCGTCACCGTCGTCGTCATCACGACTATCGATATCCAACTCAGCATCAGCATCGTCATCATAATGATCATCAGCATCAGCATCACCATCATCATCATGTTCATCATCATCATCATCATCATCATCATCATCATCACCATCATCACCAGCCTCATCAGCATCAGCATCATCAGCAGCATCATCATCACCACCACCATCATTATCAGCATCAGCATCAGCATCATTATTATTACCATCATCATTATCATCAGCAGCAGCATCATCAGCAGCAGCAGCATCATCACCACCGCCACCACCACCATCATCATCATCATCATCATCATCAGCAGCATCAGCACCATCATCATCATCATCATCATCATCATCATCATCATCATCATCATCATCATCATCATCATCATCATCATCGTCATCGTCATCATCGTCATCATCATCATCAGCAGCAGCATCATCACCACCACCACCACCATCATCATCATCATCAACAGCATCATCATCATCATCAGCAGCAGCAGCATCAGCAGCAGCAGCAGCATCATCATCATCCTCGTCAGCATAATCCTCACTTTTGTCATCATTAAAATCCTCATACTCATCCTCATCACCCTCTCCTCATTGCTCGTGCCTCATGTTCCGCCTTGTTCTCCTCCTCCCCCCCCCCTCCTCCCCGCATTGGCAGCCGCGCCGTCCTGCACGCGCGCCCTCCGCAGCCTCGTCGCCACGGAGCGCACCTGGGCGAGGTCGGCCTGGTGCACGCCGAGCACCTGGATGGCGCCCTTGCAGGCGCCGATGGCCTGGGGCGCCGCCCCTTGGAGCAGCACAGAAGCAAGAGGAGGAGGAGGAGCAGGAGAAGGAGGAGCAGGAGGAGCAGGAGGAGGAGGAGGAGGAGGAGGAGGAGGAGGAGGAGGAGGAGTGGGAGGGGGAGGAGGGTACGGGGGGGAGCACCGTCGAGGACACGGGCGCCGAGGATCCGTGCGGAGCCTGAGGCTCCAGAACGCTCTGAGAGCGCTCCCGGACGCTCTGGAACGGATTTGTCCTCGTCCCGGCCCCAGTCTATGAGGGCCCTCCTCCAGAACCAGGGCTGCTCTCGACCCTCGCGCACGCTGTGCCATTGCAGTCCAGCGTGCGGCAGGCATCGGCGCCGGCGGTGGGTCGGTTCTGATGGTCTCACCCCGCCTCACCGAGCCCACATCCAGGCTGCGGAGCGGCTACGCGTGCAGAGGGGCCGAGCCGGTGTGGGGGAGGGAGGCTACTTCCGCTGGTGGAGTCACGTTCGTAACATGCCCACGCCCACAGCGGGAGGAGGAGCAGGAGGACGAGGCGGAGGAGGACGAGGAGGACGAGGAGGAGGAGGAGGAGGAGGAGGAGGAGGAGGAGGAGGAGGAGGAGGAGGAGGGGAGGGGAGGAGGAGGAGGAGGAGGAGAAGGAGGAGTTACGGAGTTACGGATATTGCGACCATGTCGGTTACTAATGAGGGCCCAAACAGCAAACTTAAACGGGTTTACCCGCAGCGGCCCGCTTGGCTCGCTCAGCTTTGCTATATTGTTTGGGCCATAAACCCTGTTGAATTCGATTAAGGTAGTCTTGTCGACTACGCTTAGGTTCACACTCCTTGGACAACTTAGCCAGCTGTTCAGCGGCAAAGCTTCCACAAGTAGTACAAAACCATACCCCCAGTCCAGCATGATATTTAAGATGGTGAGACGGATGTGCATATCCCCCCCCCTACGTGCACCCGCAGCCCTGGAGGGGGTTCCCACACTACACCATCGCCCGTGGAAAGGGGAAAACACGGAGAGTCCAGCCAGGCCTTCTTCTGGGCCTGAGAGGTCGACCCCTTACAACGATTACAACTAAGACCTGACTCAGACAACTGATGCTGAGAGCTGAAAAAACTACAAACAGCAGGGGCAGGCGGCCTAGGTCCTGGGTGCCTCAGACGGGGCCTCGGGCCCTCAGAATTCTGCTCAGACTCTATAGCTTCTAGCGTACTCAGGAGAATTCGCATTCGAACGAGATAAGCCATGCGCTCGGTACGATATACACGTGCACGCACATCGTCCTGGACACGAACAGTGCTCGCAGCTACACCAGCAAGCTCGTCGGCTACTGCATTCCCTAAGATGAAGGGCACTGGGGTCCGACGCTGGCACATATCGATGGCTTCCTGATGCGAGTGCACAAAGATGACTGTGACCTTCAACTGAGACCCTCTGGCCTTCAGAACGGTGCCTATCAAAAACCAGAGGTCAGCATTTTCACCTGAGGGGCTGGCGGGGTGGCCGCTGTACCAGCCAGAACATACAGCAGCATTGTCCGTGACAAAAATAACGTGGCCACTGCCGCCACGCACCGTGAGATACAGGGCGTATAGCTCACCACGTGCCACCGTCTGAACATCTCCTGGAAGGCCACCCCAGATGCCGATCTCGATCATCATATCGGGGGTCAGCTCAGAGTAAACTGCCACCGCCAGGCCGACCCTCCGTAAGGCGGCGTCACTGGTGTCCTTCCCTCCGCTGGCGTCGCCGAACGCGTAGGTAGGGTTGTCCTCTGAACCGTGTGGGAAACACGCCTCGTCGAAGCCGTTGATGCCGTGGCATGTCCAGTCCTCACTCTGAATCGGCTTGGGCACCTCCAGCCATGGCTCGGGAATCAAGCCGCGCACCCAGAAGCAAGCCTCGGCCTCACGGCCAGTCTGCGCCCTGGCTGCAAACTCATCAGACAGTTTGTATATCTCATGAGGCTTGCGGCCTGTACACTCCCAAATCCTGTGAAAAGACGTCTCTTTGCATTCTTTGCACCGTGTACAAACTTCTGAGATACTCTGCTTGGACCGCTGCTGCCGTCTAGCTCGGGGCCACGCGGCGCCTGCAGCGGAGGCCAAAAGCAGGCCTGCCAAGCGACGACCGCCTGGCGCTGCCTCCAGTTGGCGAAGCAGTTGACGATAAGAAGCATTGTGAACTCCTTGCTCCATCCCAGCACCATCGAAATGAGATGAAGCCTCAAACCACAGCTGTCTTTGAATCGTGCGGGTGAACTCTGTGAAGAACTGCTGGGGAATGTCAATGCAGCTGAAGCCTGTGAGATTCTCGACCTTAAACTCCCAGCTGTTGACCATGCCAGTGTTATCAGAAGGAATCTGCCACTCTGACGGACTGATGGGATCCCACCCAGCCTCAAGCAAGTACGTGATGACTGTACCTTGAGGCCCACGGATGAAACGATGCCGTCGCTCGGGGGACATACCCCGTAGCTCCTGCGCCAGCCGCCGCCACGACTGATTGATTCCAGACCTGATGTGGGGGGCGGACGTCCAGCATGACAGCCATAGCCGTAGGCAATCCACTGGCATCTTGAAAGCTGGGTCGCGCTGATGGGCGCGAAGGTCGAGCAATGTAGTTAAACACCGCCCTGACAACCTCGGAGCAACTGCATTCGCAACTTTACGTCGTACTTGCAACATCTGCTGTCCGAATAATCCGTGAATTTGATGACCATATGTGCCTGCAGCTTGGGCGCCCTGCTGCTCGAGACGGCTCGTCAAGCCGTACCGCCTCGTCGCACGGGCGTACTGCAGAACTTTCCTACTCATCCGATTGTGCTTGGCGGTCCTGGCGGTCCGAGTGGCCCTGGCATGCCGCTTGCCGCCGCCCATATCACCACCAAGGTAAGCTGTCTGGCCCACCGCGTTGATGTGATACCCCCTGAGCCGTAGACGTCGAGCGATCACCTTCGCGTCGCACATCCGCGTGCAAAGGATCACGCTCTTCGGGGAGACCTGCAGGCCAGCTGACTGGATGGCCTCGCAAGTATCTGACAAACATTGCACCATCTTAGAAACCATGGCTCGTCTCGACGCACGATAGCTCTGGCTCAGGTCGTCAATCCAAAGCCTATGCGCCATGTCCATGTGCACCGTCGTGATCCGAGCCATGATGTGGTACGTGACGCACTTGGCAAAGCGCGTCCCAGCTCTGAGACCCTGGACGATCGATCTCGTGGGGTCGAAGGGAGCTGAGTACGCGCCTGCCTGGCGCACACAACGCGAGGCCATGCACTGCAGCAGCTCCAGCCCCAGAATCTCCGCGGGGAAATTGAGCTTGAGCGCCGTCTGACCAAGCAACAGCCACCCGATGGTGTCGTAAAAGCTGGCTAGGTCTATGAGGCCGTGCCCGTACTCGGTAGACAACCGCACTGCCAGCTCCTCGTCGATCGCCCGCAAGAAGACCTCGCGAATCGCCGAGTTGCCGCGGATGGCAGCATCCCAGTGTGCCTCGCACTGGTCCGTCCAGGTGCGCACGTGCACCTCGCGAGCAGCCGACCAGAGCCGCGCCAGGTGGGGAAGCAGCCCTATCACACGGTCCCCCTTCAGCTTCTTGGGAAGCAGGGTGCCGATGGTCAGCATGAGTTGGTGCGGCCATACTTGTCGAGCCTCACACACGTTGAGCAGTGCTGCCAACTCATCGAGAGCTGGGTCAGGAAGGCGGGACGTGTCCAACGGTGTCAGACGATCTACCCCCATCGCACCACACTTCATACGATCAGATGCCTCTCGCAGGGTAACACCATCAAGAGGTGGAAGAGCCTCATCTGCAACACGTTGCCGAATCTCCTGAAAGAGCCCGTGTAGCTCGCTCAACGGCTGGCCAGACGGGCCCCAAAGAGAGACCCAGTGTTTCCTTTTATGATCCATGATGTCCTTGGGGTGCACCACTGATGTGCCGTTCACCTCCAAGGTGTCGCTGACAAGTGGCTGCTCACGAAGAGCCCTGTGCAGGGTACTCACTGCAGGCGCTGTCTCAGCCCAAGTGCGGAACTCACTCATTGCCTGGCTGAGCGCACGTCGCTGCGCCCGTCTAGCGACCTTGTCAGCTGCCTCTGAGACAATCTTGAGCTCCTCCAAGGAACTCTCACTGGTACGACCGAGAAACTGCAGCCAAAAGTCCCACGAATAGCGATCAGCTGGTCGAACCACCTGGTGGCCGCGCTCGGGGGCCTCCTCCCTGAGACGTGCCACTGCGTCCACCAGGAGGAACTGCTGCTTGATGCCTGTATCCTTATCACGATATCTCGCCAGCGCACTAAGCACAGTAGACACACGCGTCCACCAACTGGCGATCTTATCCCTGAGTGCTACCTCTCTTGCAGGTTTAGCCTCCTGAACTTCTGTCTCAAGGAACTCGACAGCGTCGCCGCGCGATCTGCCGAGGGCGACCTGACCGTGATGGGAGTGTACGGTCGACTCCACTGCCTGGAACCAGGCCGCGAACAGGGCTGAAACGAGGCCTGAATCGCTGGAGCAGAGCCTAAAGGCTACGGAGGAGGCAACAGCAGGAGCAGGAGGGCAGGCAGACGCAGGAAGAAACCCTACAGCTTTCCGCTGTTCCGTCCACAGCTGCTCTGGAATCAAGAAACTCACCGCTGGAGAAACGGGGGACCCTGAACTCTCCTCTGGTGGTGCGGACCCTGACTCGACAGGGGCGGTGCACGGGGTGGGGGTTTCATGCTGGACTGAATTCGACTGAAGCTGATCAACCACAGGGAAGGCAGGGGCGGTCGGGGCAGCCAGTCCGAAGTTGGCCTCGTGGATCCACGGGTCCTCCTCGCTGCTGTCGGAGTCGGGGTCCTCACCACCGAAACCTGTTTCCGCCTCGCTGCCTACTCTACTGATGGGATCATGCGAAACACAACCAGTATGCTCAACCTTGCTACTGCTACAAAGTCCGAGCTGCTCACTAAACCACTCACGCACTTTACAATCACGACGCTCGCGTGCAACCTGCTGCGCAACCCTACGCTGAGCCTTGGCCTTACTAGCTTTGGACCCAGGGATCGGCTGCTTGGAAGGCCGAGCTACAATTGGCAACTGCTTAGGGAGAGCGAGCACACGAGTGAGCATCTGACTGCCTGAGGCGACTATCTCAACGCTAAGACCGATGTGTGGCCTCCAGGGAACGTCAACAACAGCCGAAACAGATCTCAAATATGGCCTCGCAGCTTCATTGAACACTACAAAGTCAATGTGCGAAGATTTTTGCTTGCCGCCTGGTGTGCAGGTAAACTCGGCGTCGGAGGTCCAGACAGATCCTCCAACTCGCGAAAGAAACTCCGACCTTCTAAGGTCGGCTGGGGAAACATTCCAGTCAGCCAGAACTAGCCACGGCAAATGGATCGCCGTCAGCACGCTGCCTAGCTTGGCGAAACGATTCACATTCTCATGTGTGAAGCCCATGCCGGAAAAGCCGTAGTAAATGAACACAGCGAGCGTGAAGCCCTTCATGTCCAAAAGGCATGGAAGAAACCCATCCAGGACTCCTCCACGCTCAGCCTGAAGTTGGGGACTCATGAGGGCGGCGTCGAACATGCGAACAGGCCGATGATTGCGTGCCAGCAGCCACTCACCGCCTTCATTGGAGTGCTGCTGATCAGCCTTGGCATAGCGAGACTTGGGCCTGGCCCCATTGTGGAGCAGGCGCAGTGATGAACTTTTAGCTTTGCCAATCCATTTCCGAGTATCTTGCTTGCTAACATGCGTCTCGCAGACGCCCAGGTAGTCGTGCGTGTCGCTGAGCTCGGTCAAGCGCCCCCAGGCCTTGTCGCCCATGCACGTCACGTTACTGAAGAAAATCTTTGCAGTGAGGTCTGGCTGCTGCTGCGCACCCTGCTCACTGCTCCCCGAAGTAGTAGAAGTGGTAGAAGTAGGCGCCGTACTGCTCGAGCCCTCTGAAGCAGTCGCGGCACCCACCTCGCTTGGTGTGGCCGTAGATGTACTGGTACCAAGCGCTGTAGTGGTGGCGGCGTCCGAGCCCACAGCGGCGCTGGCGCTGGTGAGCTCCGCCGTGGATAGTCACTCCTTCTTGGCAGCTGCAGGACCGCCAGCGGCAGCAGCTGTGGGCACAGGATCCGCAGCCGCACCTCCGCCCGCGGGGGCAGCTGAGGCTGCACCTGCGCCCTTGCCGTCGCTCTTGCCCTTGAGGTCCGCTGCGGCCTGCGCCTTCTGGACCGCCTCGAACTTGGCCTGTGAGAGCCTCGCCGCCTCGCGCCTGATCTCCTCCGACGGTGGCTCAGCGACTGGGGCAGGGCCCGCTGTGTCAGCAACTGTAGGCTCCACCGTCGGCACCTTGGCCTGTGTGGCCGCGTCCTGGCCCTCTTGCGTCTTCCTCTTTTTGCCCATGCGCTCCTCCACGTCTTTCTTGACCGAGTCCAGCTTGGCCATGAACGCCTGGAGCTCCGAGTCCTTCGCGGCAAAGGACTCCTGCATACCCTGCAGCTCCTTCTTGAGATTGCGGAGGGCGATCTTGTCCGATTCCTCGCACTCCCACTCCTCAAACTTGTCGAAAACCTCGGGGTTCATGTGAACCCGAAAGTGCATGCCCTTGCCCTGCTCAGCCGTGTCAACAGCTGCCCTGACGCCCTCTGCTTGAGCAAGGGCACGCGTAGCACTCTTCTTATCCGCTTCAGCTTTGGCTAGCGCCAGGGCGGCCTCCTGCTCCTTGGCCTCGGCGCTCAGGAGCTGGCGCCTGAGGCGGAGCACCTGGCTCACCATCTGCTCGTGCCGATGGCTCGCCTGCCTCCAGGCGCCGTCGGCGCGCTTCACCGACTCCACGGCTGAGAACTCGGCTGCCGCAGCCTGAGTCTTCAGCTTCGTGCGCTGCTCGGTCAGGACTGCCTTCAGCTCGGGGTCGTTGCTGCACTCGGCAGCCTTGGCCAACAGTCCGTCGAGGTTCTTGGTGGCCTGGTCCTTGGCGCGCCGCCTCCCTGGGCTGCGGTGGCGAGGACCTTTGCCTGGAGTACCTGCCTCACTCTCCTGGTCGTCGATGTGCTCCACGTCGCCATCGAAAGAGACGCGCCTATCAACGGACGGCGCTCTGGACTGGGACGGGTCGTAGAGCTTCACCTGCTTGCCACAGGACAGGCACTTCTTGTCGTTGGCTATCAGCTTGGAATTGTACTCGCATGTCTTGCAGTGAATGCACCTGCTCCAGGGGTACTTGGATGCACCCCCCATCGCGAAATCTCCTGTCTTCGTTGACGCCTCCTGCTGTGGGCCCAGCAGGGAGCGAAATCCCCCAAGCACTGCGTGGAAGTGCAGGAGAGGCCGAAACACGTGCCCTGCGCACGGGGGCGAGGGACTTGGTGCTCCAGCCCAAATTGCTTGAGGGAGGAGAAGGAGGAGGAGGAGGAGGAGGAGGAGGAGGAGGACGAGGCGGAGGAGGAGGAAAACGTAGTGCCGCGCAGGCGCCCGCGTGCGGCGGGCCGATGTCTGTCCGTGGATAACTTGTTGCACATCCTGCCCGTGAGACTGTCAGAGCGGGGGGGTCGAGCGGCCTTGCACCGTCCCTGGGCGCGCGGCACAAAAGCAAAAAAAAATCTCCGCTTACGCAGTGCGGATTCTCGCTATCGCTGTCGCCGTCGCTCGCGACCCACCTGCGACCACGCGACCCACCCACGATCCACCCGCGACCCGCCCGCGAGCCACGCGCGACCCACCCCCGAGCCACCCACGCAGTTCTGCCAGAACGTTGGCTTCTGCGGCGGGCTCGATTGTGAGATTCGCTGGCCCAGCGGGCCAGGGGCGTGATAAGATCTCCGGCTACACGTTTACATTTCTCATTCGCGCGGGCGTGGCGGCCCCTGGGAGCCCCGGAACGAAAAGTACCTCGGCCGAAACCCAGGAGACTCCAGGCAAGGTCCCCGCAAGGTCCCCAAGAGCGCCCCAGACGCCCCCCAGACGGTCCAAGATGCCACGTCGCCGAATGATCGCTCCAAGACGCCCAAGATGGCCTCAAGACAGCCCTGTTAGACCAAGAAGCCCCGAGAGAGCCTCAAGAGGCCCTCCACGAGCACACAAAAAGCACGAATCGTCCCAACACCCTCGGGGAAACGCACTTTCCTCGTACACACGACGTTCGGGGGGCCCTCAAAATCGCCCCAAGACGGCCCAACATCCCCCCAAGATGCGCCAAAGACGGCCCCAGAGCGCTGAAAGACACCCCAAAAGGCTCCTCGAGACGGCTCCAGAGGCTCCCAGAAGACCCACGAGCGGAACTCCGAAGCGCCACGCCCGGTCCTCTCCTGAGAGATCGCTCACGAGACCGCCAGCAAGGCCCCAGGCAGCTCCCAGAGGCCGCAAAATACTAGCACGAGAGGTCCCCAGGAGCCTCCCAAGAGGCCTCCCAAGAAACCCCACGATGTCTCAGAAAAACCTGGATGACCTCCCTGTGACTCCGCACTCCACACGAACGCTCGGTATAGAATCTGCAGAAATGCGACAACATGGGCCGGCGGAATGAGAGAAGTGATTCTATGTGTACATATATTGTTATGTATGAGTAAAAAACAGCGCCCGCTTCAAAATCTGCTTTGGAGCCTTGCAGACTGCCGAGGACCCGTCCTGCCCCCTCGCTCTTATCCGCAGCTGCGGGGGCTGCATGCAACTTAACACTCGACACGAGGAGCCTCGCATTTGCATGCGTGCTTCACTTGTGCGATCGCTCCCTTCAACAAATGAAAGCACCCCTGTCCCCACCCCGCCCACCCATCGGAGACCCAAACGCAGAGCCTGCAATCATCCAGCGTCTCCTCACCATGCACTTCCTCCCTGCCCTCTCCTCCATCACCTCCCCCTGCAGCAAGACTCGTAATTCCCAATAGGTCCCAAAATGACTCCAACAAAAACCCCAATGTATGTTTTTACCGTGATCGACCCACGAACCCGGCAAGAAATATAGAAATGTGAGGCATGGCAACGTTTTCAAGGCACAAGATTGGGCGACGGGCAATTGCAATCTGAAGGTATCGATCTTGATGTACCGTGCCAAGGGCTGCGCTGTGCTGCGCGTGCTGACTTGCGATGCGCCTGCCGCAATCGTGCTCTATAGCGTGGCGGATCGAGTCCTCCTTTGCATCCGAGTCCTGCCCGAACTGATCTGGATCTTAAGTTCAAGCTGCCTGAGCACACAGTAGCCGCCCCAGTGCTGGTTGAAGTAGGAACGTGCGGGACGTTCAATCAACTCGACCTAAAAATCCGACTCAGCTCCGAAAAGGAACGACACGACAAGGGGCACAAGCTCACGGACGCGCCACAGAATGTGCCAGGGGCGCAGTAGGGGATGCGCCAGGGGGCGTGTCAGGGGACGAATCAGGGGACGTGCCCTGGACGTGTTAGGGACATGCCACGGGACGTGCCCAGGCGCGTGCCCTGGGGCGGCCAAAGTACATCATACCAAGGGACGTTGCAAGGGGCGCGACACGGAACGGGCAGGGGAAACGCATGGGGACGAGCCAGGAAACGCGACAGAGGACGAGCCAGGGAACGGGCCACGCCGAGTGGCGTGCTAGGAGACATGCCAGGGCACGTCACGCCAGAACGTCGCAAGGGACGCGCCAGGGGACGCGCCAGCGCGCCGGGGGGCGCCCCACGGATGGGCGGGGTTGAACTGCGATGCACTCTACTGCGACAAGCGTCTCGCTCGAGACATCCTCAACAAATCCTCATGTTAGACATCCGACTGGGCGATCTGGACATATGAAAATAAGCGTCTCGCCCGAGAAATCCTCAACACATCATGTTAGACATCCGCCTGGGCGACCTGGCCAAGCGTCTCGCTCGAGACGTTCTCAACACCTTCTCATACTAGACATCTGCCTAGGCGACCTGGACACGTGAAAACAAGCGTCTCGACCGAGGCAGCCTCGAACAAATCCTCATGTTGGACATCCGCCTGGGCGACCTGGACACGTGAAACCAAGCGTCTCGCTCGAGAAATTCTCAACACACCTTCTCATGCTAGACATCCGCTTAGGCGACCTGGACGCGGATAAAAACAAGAGTTTCGCTCGAGACATCCTCGACAAAATCCTCATCTTAGACATCCGCCTGGGCGACCTGGACACGTGAGACAAAGCGTCTCGCTCGAGACGTTCTCAACACCTTCCCATGCTAGACATCCGCCTAGGCGACCTGGACGCGGAAAAACAAGACAAGCGTTTCGTTCGAGACGTCCTCTCCGCATGCTAGACATCCGCCTGGGCGACCTGGACACGTGAAAGATTGCGTCTCACACGAGACATCTTCAACACATCTTCATGTTAGACAACCGCCTGGGCGACCTGGAAACGTGAAAACAAGCGTTTCGCTGACGAAGTCCCACCAGCCCTCTGAGCGTGAGTGGTTTAGGGAGCCCTCTCTGTCCTCAACCCGTTCTTCCCCTTCGGGGAGGGGTTTACCCCTCCCCCTACCCCCTCCCCCTGGACCTGGAGAGGGGGGGCCGCGAGGGGTTAGAGCGTCCAAGATGACCTAAGATGGCGCCAAGAGGGCCCAAGAGCGCTCAAGATAACCTCCAAGATCGCTCAAGACAGCCCTCGATGTCTCAAGATAGCTCCCTACATGCCTACAGGTGGCTCCAAGACCGCCCCAAGACGGCTCCAAGTGGCCACGGAGCCTCCCAAGGACGCCCCCGAGAGGCCCAAATCCTTCCAAAACCTTAGGAAAATCAATGTGTTTGGCCTTCTCGCCTTTTCGCTTCCGATGGGCTGTTGAGGCTTAAAGATGGCTCCAAGATGGCCCAAAAGAGCCCCAAGACGAGCCCAAGAGAGGCCCAAGACGGGCCCAAGAGCGCCCAAGAGCGCCCCAAGAGCGTTCCAAGAGGACCCCAAGAGGCGATTTTTCGGACCCCGACGGGGGGGGCGAGATAAGTGCTTGCCCCTTTTTTGATCGATCGATCCCAAGATGGCCCCAAGAGACCTCCCAGACCCCCCCCCACAGAGCCCCGAGAGAGCCCAAAGAACGCCGCGGGAGAGCCCCAAGAGAGCCCCGAGAGGCACCACGGGGACTCCCGAAGGGTCCAGAGACATCCAAAAAAAGGCCTCGGGATAGACCGAAGATGCCTCCAAGAGGTTCTCAGAGCGAAAGACTCAGACGTGGCTTCATGGTATAATCGTGTCGTCGTGTAGATGAAGTATCATAAAAAACTTCGTTTAGACGAAGAATCATATACAAGGACGATCGTAAACGAAGAAGATCAAAGAAAATGAATGCCAAATTCAAACAAGATCATATACAAGGGATGTCATTTGCAGGAGACATCATATTTAAAAAAAAATCCCACCAGTCCTCTGGGCGTGAGTGGTTTAGGGAGCCCTCTCTGTCCTCAACCCCTTTCTTCCCCTTCGGGGAGGGGTTTACCCCTCCCCCTACCCCCTCCCCCTGGACCTGGAGAGGCCGTTCCGCGGGTCGTCAGGGCGTCCAAGATGGACAGCCGAAAAGGCGCCGCATGCTGTCATTTCATAGGGTTTCGGGACCCGACGGGGGGACAGAGAAAAGTGCTCGTCCCTGTTTTGATCGATCGCCTCCAAAATGGCCCCAAGAGACCTCCCAGACCCCCCCAAAGAGCCCCAAGAGGGCCCCAGCAGCGCCCCAAGAGAGCCCCAAGGGAGCCCCAAGGGAGCCCCAAGGGAGCCCCGAGAGGCACCACGGGAACCCCAAAAGGGCCCAAAGACCTCCAAAATATCCCCAAGAAGGTCCCGGGATACCCCCAAGATGCCTCCAAGAGGCTCCCAGAGCGAAAGACCCAGAGAAGTAGAAGGATATATGCGTGGGCAGGAGGAGGTGCGCCCGAAAGCCACGACTGCCGGCATGCTTCGCACAAGTTGCTGTTCTGGAATGGGCTGGTGGGGATGCGCGAATCGTGAAGAATTCTCAACACATCCTCATGCTAGACAACCGCCTGGGCGACCTGGACACGTGAAACCAAGCGTCTCGCTCGAGACGTTCTCAACACCTCCTCATGCTAGGCATCTGCCTGGGCGACCTGGACGCGTGAAAACAAGCGTCTCGCTCGAGACATCCTCGACAAATCCTCATGCTAGACATCTGCCCAGGCAACCTGGATGCGTGAAACCAAGCGTCTCGCCCGAGGCATCATCAAGACCTGGGCACGTGAAAACAAGCATTTCATCTGAGACACAACAACAAGCGCTTCGCTCGAGGCATCCTCAACTGCTTCTGCAAAATAAGCGTTTCGCTCGAGACATCCACAACGGAAATGTTTCCTTTACCATGTGGGTTATCGATCGGATTTACAAATAAACACACACACAACAACAACAACAACAACAACAACAACAACAACGACGACAACAACAACAACAACAACAACAACAACAACAACAACAACAACAACAACAACAACAACAACAACAACAACAAGAACAACAACAACAACAACAACAACAACAGCAGCAACAGCAACAAAAAAAAAAACTCGGGACATCCTCAATTGTTTAATTCGCCGGCCCTACGTGACCTCATCATTCATCGCAGAATAAATTCGCTGGCCCTGCGCAAGTCGAGGCCGGGGAAGTCAACCAACTAGAAGAGAGCCCTGTGCCCACGCCCTTTCCGGGAACACATGAGAAAAATACTCGGCTCTCCATGGCCGACCTCCTCCTCACTCCCCCTCACCCCCGCCCCTCGTCCTCCTCCTGCTGCTCCCCCACCTGCCCGCATCTGCCCCTGCCCCCCCCCCTCCCCCCCCACCATTGGACGCCCGAGTTATCCGGGGTAACTCGGGTCCAGGATAACTCGGGTTCGGGCTCCCGAAAAACGAACCCGAGTTAGCCCTGACCCGAGTTACCCCTGATAATTCGGGGCTCTGACCCCAGGCCTCCAGGTACTCCGTCTCGGACTTGTGGAAAGCCTGGCGGCGCCGCGGGAGAGAGGCGACCGCCGCCGGCGAGGCGGCGGCGGCGGCCGCACGCGAGGCGGAGGGGCCCACACCGGGCCCGGCCAGCGGCCCGCTCGGCAGAGGTTGGCGGCGCGCACAAGGGGGTGGAGGGAGGGGGGAGGGCTTCTTAGAAGGAGGCTGCTCCTCAGAAGGCGCCTGCCCCACATCCTACAGATGAGGCCCGCGCCTTCGAAGAAGCAGGGGTGCTTCTACGAGGCCCTCCCCCCTCCCCCCCTCCCCCCCCCTGCGCGTGGCCGAAGAGGGCCTGCCCGCCCGAGGGCGAGCTCTGGGCGCCCGCGCGACGCCGCGCCGTGGCGCGCCCGCATCCCCCGAGGCCGTGCCGCGGCGGAGGGCGGCCCGTCGGCGCGCTCCCGCCGAGGCCGTGCGGAGGCGGCGCGCAGGCCTGCGTGCGGGGCTGGCGTGCCACGGCAGGGCTCGCGGCCCTGCGCTGGCTGCTGACGGCGCGCGGGTCCCTCAGCCTGGCATCAGGCCGGGCCTGTGCCCCTACAGGGGGATTTTCGACAAAAAATTCAAACATGATCGACCCACGAAGCCGGAAAGGAATATTGAAATGTAAGGCGCTGCAACAGTTCAAAGACACCTGATTGGGCGACGGGCACATGCAATGCTGAATGTGTCGATGATGATGTACTGTGCCGAGGGCTGTGCTGTGCTACGCCGTGCTGAACTGCGATGTGCCATGCCGCGATTGTGCTCTATATAGCGTTGTGGATCGAGTCCTCCCTGGCATCCGAGTCCTCACCGAACTGATCTGGAGCGTAAGCTCGAGCTGCCTGAGCAGATGGTCCCGAACATGCCAGGAGGACGCGCCGCGGAACGTCCCAAGGGACGCGCCAGGCGACGTGCCAGGGGACGCACCGCGGGACGTGCCAAGGGGACGCGCTACGGAACGTGCCAATGGACGTGCCGAGGGACGTGCCAGGGGACGCGCCGCGCGACGTGCCAGGTGGACTCGCCACGGAACGCGCCAAGGAACGTGCCAAGGTGCATAGTTGAGTGTATTGATCTTGATGTACCGTGCCAACGGCTGTGCTGTGCTGGGCCGTGCTGAACTGCGATGTGCCATGCCGGGTTGTGGATCGAGTCCTCCCTGGCATCCGAGTCCTCACCGAACTGATCTGAATCGTAAGCTCGAGCTGCCTGAGCAGATGATAGCTGCCCCAGAACTAATCGACAGAGGGAACATGCCAAGAGGACGCGCCGCGGAACGTCCCAAGGGACGCGCCAGCGCCAGGCGACGTGCCAGGGGACGTGCCATGGGCACGCACCGCGGGATGTGCCAAGGGGACGCTCTACGGAACGTGCCAATGGACGTGCACCGCGCGACGTGCCAGGGGGACTCGCCACGGGACGCTCCGCGGAACGTGCCAGGCAACATGCCAGGCTGCAATGCTAAGGGTATCGATATTGATGTACCGTGCCGAGGGCTGTGCTGTGCCTGGGCGACCTGGACACGTGAAAACACGCGTTTCGCTCAAGACGTTGTCAGCACATCCTCATGCTAGACATCCGCCTGGGCAACCTGGACACGTGCAAACAAGCGTCTCGCTCGAGACATCCTCAACAAATGCTCATGCTAGACATCCGCCTGAGCGACCTGGACACGTGAAAGCAAGCCTCTGGTTCGAGACATCCTCAACAAATCCTCATGCTAGACATCTGTCTGGGCCACCTGGAGGCGTGAAACCAAGCGTCTCGATCGAGACATCCTCAAGACCTGGGCACGTGAAATCAAGCAACCCACTTGAGAGATCCTCAGAATTCAGGTCCTCAGGAGAGGACAATCTATAACACAAAACAAGCGTTTCGCTCGAGACATCCTCAACAAACTCTGAGAAACAAGCGTTTCGCTCGAGACATCCTCAAATTGTAATTCGCCGGCCCTCTTCCCACTCGTTATTTATCGCAAAAGACGCCGGCCCTCTTCCCGTCAGATCCGGGGGTAAACCTGCGAAAAGAGAACCCTGGGCCTGAAGCCCTTTCCGGGAAAATACCCCAAAAATAGTCTGGGGACTATTTTTTCCGTATGCTTTGACCTTTGGGGGGCATTCCTGGGGTACTTTAAAATTTTCGTCGCAAATCCCCCTGTCGGGGAACAGGCCCGACCTAAGCCTGGAACGATCGGCGGCACTTCGCTCGCCGGCTCCGTCCGTGCGGGGCGGGAAAATGACCACAGCCACTGCTTCTTGTTTGCGCCGCCTTCCAGCCGGCCGAACAAGAAGCAGTGGCTGTGGTCATTTCCCTGGTGCTGAGCTCCACGACAATGACCACAGCCACTGCCTTGTTTCTGCGGGCTGGAAGGCGGCAACAGAAGAAAATCAGCGGCTGTGGTCGTTTTCTTGGTGGTCCCAAGACGTGGTGGTGAGAACACCCGTGGTGAGTTTTGGGCGATTTGGGTAATGGTTTTCGAGCGCTGGCGGGCCCAGGAAACACAAAACCTCGTGGCGACCGCGTGTCCCCAAACCCGGTGGCGACCCAGAATTATTTTTGGGGGGAATCGGGGTCACCACCGGGTGTCTCACCACCTGGTTTGGAAACCACCAACCCGTAGTCCGTGCTGACCGGCCCCGGGCCCCTGGCGGCGTTCTCGGCCCCGCGCGGCCGCGGCGGGGCGGCAGCCGCCCGGGCACGGCACGAGCCTGCCCGACAGGCCAGCGGCGGGCGAGAGGGGGACCACCAACCCGTAGATTGGGAGGAGGAGGAGAGGAGGAGGAGGAGGAGGAGGAGGAGGAGGAGGAGGAGGAGGAGGAGGAGGAGGAGGAGGAGGAGGAGGAGGAGGAGGAGGAGGAGGAGGAGGGGAGGAGGAGGAGGGGAGGAGGGAGGAGGAAGGAGGAGGAGGAGGAGGAGGAGGAGGAAGATGGAGGAGCTGGAGGAGGAGGGAGGAGCTGGAGGAGGGAGGAGCTGGGGGTGGAGTGAGCTTGCCGTCGCTCGGACGTCCATTTCCTGTGCATTTTTCGGTTTCGTGCCTTCGCTCGATGGTCCAGGATGGTCTTCGAGGGTCCTCGCCGAAAAAAAAACATGATCGGCCCACGAACCCGGAGAGGAATACAAAAATGTAGCGCGTGGCAGCGTTTTCAAAGGCACCTGATTGGGTGACGGGCAAGTGCGATGCTGATTGTATCGATCTTGATGTACCGTGCCGAGGGCTGTGCTGTGCTGCGCCGTGCTGAATTGCGATGTGCCATGCCGCGGTTGTGCTCAGGCTCTATAGCGTCGTGGATCGAGTCTTCCTTTGCATCCGAGTCCTGACCGAACTGATATGGATCTGAAGCTCGAGCTGCCTGAACACAGAGTAGCTGCCCCAGAGCTAATTGACAGGGGACATGCCAGGAGGACGCGCCGCGAAACGTCCCAAGGGACGCGCCAGGCGACGTGCCAGGGGACGTGCCATGGGGTCGCACCGTAGGACGTGCCAAGGGGACGCGCTACGGAACGTGCCAATGGATGTGCCACGCGACGTGCCAGGGGGACTCGCCAAGGGACGCCCCACGGAACGTGCCAAGGAACGCGCCAGGTTGCAATGCTGATTGTATCGATCTTGATGTACCGTGCCGACGTCTGTGTTGTGCTGCACCGTGTTGAATTGCGATGTGCCATGCCGCGGTTGTGCTCTATAGCGTCGTGGATCGAATCCTCCTTTGCGTCCGAGTCCTGACAGAACTGATATGGATCTTAAGCTCGAGCTGCCTGAACACATAATAGCGGCCCCGGAGCTAATTGACAGGGGGGCATGCCAGGAAGACGCGCCGCGGAACGTCCCAAGGGACGCGCCAGGCGACGTGCCAGGGGACGTGCCATGGGGTCGCACCGTAGGACGTGCCAAGGGGACGCGCTACGGAACGTACCAATGGATGTGCCACGCGACGTGCCAGGGGGACTCGCCAAGGGACGCCCCACGGAACGCGCCAAGGAACATGCCAGGTTGCAATGCTGATTGCATCGATCTTGATGTACCGTGCCGAAGTCTGCGCTGTGCTGCACCGTGCTGAATTGCGATGTGCCATGCCGCGGCGGTGCTCTATAGCGTCGTGGGTCGAGTCCTCCTTTGCGTCCGAGTCCTGACCGAACTGAGCTGGATCTTAAGCTCGAGCTGCCTCAACACATAATATATGCCCCAGAGTTAATTGACAGGGGGGCACGCCAGGAGGACGCGCCGCGGAACGTCTCAAGGGACGCGCCAGGCGACATGCCAGGGGACGCGCCATGGGGACGACGCGGCGCCGGACTGGATGGGTATGGCGGCCTTTCGGCCCTCCCCCGTGCCCGGTGCTTTTCCCTTCCTCATCTGCTCCCCGCCCTCCGTCGCTCTTCCTCGTCCTTTTTTATCATCCTGACGACGATGGCGATGATGACGATTATGCAGAGGATGCCGATGATGATGATGACGACGATGATGATGAGGATGACAATGATAATGACGATGGCGATGATGAGTAGGAAGAGGAGGATTGCAGAGGATGAGGAACTAAACATGCCGAGAAATGATGATGAACAGAAAGGGGATGGGGAGCTAGGTTAGATGAGCGATTCCAGTTATCATTCATGTCACCTTCATTCATTGTCGGTACATGTTTTGCAATCGAGGTCCAAAACGCCCCCTGAAGCGCCGCTGGCGCCAGGCAGCCACGGGTGATCCTCCCAAGGGCTCGGCCGACTACCACTTCAAGCTGGAGACCAACTACAAGTACAAACAACGCATGAAAACGCTAAAAGCGAAGGAATCTACACGTCGTGCGAAAGCTAGGTTTGACAAGGCAGTGGAAAAGGCTGTCGCCGAGGCCCTGCGGCAGAAAAACAGGGCGACGAAGCAGCGGAACGACATCCACACTATGCTCCTGAACACCAAGGACACGGGCGCATATCAAACTCCACTGCCCTGTTCTCTCTCCCTCAACAGTTGCCGCTGCTGCTGCGCCCGGCTGCTGATCTGCTGTTGCCTCGATGCTGCCCTGCTGCATCCTGCTGCGCCCTGCTGCGCCCTGCTGCGCCCTGCTGCGCCCTGCTGCTCGATGCTGCCATGCTGCGCTCTGCGGATGCCCTACTGCCCCCACACGCACACCATCTGGTGAAAAATCCATTGGACCAGCTTGAGCAGGCCAACAACTCCCTCCACGAGCAGAAGAAGCTGCTCTCCAAGCAGAAACGGGAGACCGACTGGAGGAACGGGCAGCGACAGAAGGCTGAGGACTTGCTGCCCTGCTGCGGCCTTGCTGCGCCCTGCTGCTGCCCTGCTGCTGCCCTGCTGCCCTCTCTGCCCGTTCCCCCCGTCGGTCATCAGGACACGCTGGCTTCCGCGGAGAAGCGCCTGCGGGCGCGGGAAAAGTGGTGGAAGCGCTTCTCTTGCGCGGTCGTGGACCGCCTGCCTCTCTGGGTCGCCAAAAAGATGTGGCTGCGGGAGAAGCAGCCGCCGAAGTACCGCACTAGGCACTGCTGCGGGCAGTAGGCGGGGGCGCTCTGCCCGCCCTCCCGCCGGCGCCAGCGCGGGGCGAGAAAAGCAAGCCCGCCGCCCGCGCGAGCAGGGGCTGACAAGGGCAACCGGGGACGGGAGAGGGGGCGGCGACGGCGCGCAGAGACGGGCCTGGGGGGGGAGGAGGAAAAAGGAGAAGGGGAACGCGACCCCGCCAGAAACGGAAAGGGGCGGCTCACGGAAACAACAAAACCGACACCAGCGGAATGTCAAAGCACCAGAGGCGTCCGCAGCAGCATCGCCGCCGCCTGCCACGGGGGCGGCCCACTCCTCGCCCGACTCACGGCAGCACCAGAGGCTGGGAGCCCAAGGCCCTGGGCCCACGCCGCTCCCTCCTGATGAGCCACCGCCAGACTTGTCCATCTCGCTGTAGACCTCCTCGAGCACGGTGGCCGCCGAGGATGGGCCTGCCGCGCAGCGGCGGAGGCTAGGCTGCCATGGCCCTGCCGCCGCCGCACGCCTAGCACGCACAGCGCGCCCGCCCCGCTGGGCGCAGGTAGGCCGCTCCAGCGCCGACGCCAGCGCAGCGGCCCCATCGCCCAGCAAGGCGTGCGCGCCAAGGTTCCGCGCCGCACGGACGGCTCCTCCTGCCTGCTGGCCGCGGATGGCCTGCAGCAGAGCGGGGGCCATCGCCGCGAGGCGGAGGGCGAGCTCCTCGATGTTCGCCGAAGGGGCCTCGACGGCCATCACCGAAGGCGCCAGCGATTCCACGGCCGTGCGGACGGCGGCCGCCACCGCAGCCGCCGCTACATGCCGCGTTGAGCCCGCCGCGCCCGCAGCCGCCCCGCGCGCTGCCAGCTCGACGGCGCCAGCCAGCGCGCCCCAGGCCGCGGGATGCGCATCCACATCGCTGACAACGCCCGTCATCAGCGGAAGACCGTGGCCACTCAAGAGTGCGGGAAAGGGCGCCCCCCCGCGCGGCTCTGAGCCAAAATGGCTACGGACTGCTCTTGTGTGTTCTGCCATGTCCTTACTTGTTCTGCCATGCTCCTGCGTGTTCTGCCGTGCTCCTGTGTGTTCTGCCGTGTTCTCGTGTGTTCTGTCTGTTTCGTCGTGCTCTTGCGTGTTCTGCCGTGCCCCTCTATGTTCAGCAAAATCAATTCCAAGAGCTAGTGAGCACGGCAGAGAAGAACCAGGAATGCGAACCTCAAGTGCACAGGACCACGGCAAAACAAGACAAAGAGCACGGCAACAATAGACCCCAAGAGCGAAGGAGCACGGCAACTTAGGCGCCAGGAGCGAAGGAGCTTAAAGGAAAAAAAAACAGGAGCACGGCAGAATAGACCCCAAGAGCTGAGGAGCACGGCAGAATAGGCGCCAGGAAAGAAGGAGCATTGCAAAACCCGACCAATGTCCAGGAGCACGGCAGAATAGACCGCGAGAGCTAAGGAGCACGGCAAGATAGATGCAAGAATACAGCATACTACGCCCCAAGGAAGAAGGAGTATGCAAGAAAAACACAAGGAGCACGGCAGAATAAACCCCGAAAGTGAAGGAGCACGGCAGAATTTGCCGCAAGAGCTAAGGAGCACGGCAGAACACGACCAGGAGCACGGCATCATAAGCCCCAAGAACAAAGGATTGTGACAGAAAATGGCCAGGAGCATGGCAGAATAGGCCCGTAGAGCGAAGGAGCACGGCACAAAAAAAACAACGAGCATTGCAGAATAGACCCCGTGAGCGAAGGAGCACGGCAGAACTGCTCATGTTTTGCCTTGCTCTTTTTTCGCCGACCATGCTCCGCCCGATTTGTTCGAGGATGTATGCAGCGAGAGCGCGATTTTTAACATGCGAGGTATCAAAACCGCCACTCCAAGATATCATTTGTGTTAACATGTCTCAGGCGAGACACCCGTTTTTGCACATCTGTCGAATTCGCGGCTTCCCATGTTTAAGGGATGTCTCAGGCGAAACGCTCATGTTTGATGAAATCGATGTTGTGAACAGTTCATTGTTGTAAGGATGCCTCAGACGAAAATCGCCATTTTGGATCGTCTCGAGGGCGCTCCGGCTTGTTTTGGGCCTTTGGGGCCCTTCTTGATGCCTTACAAAACCGTTACAGTCCGATGTTACACACATTCATTGTTTCAGGATGTCCCTAGCGAAATCGTCATTTTTAGATGACTGGCTTAAACCATCTAGAAGCCTTTTCAGGAGCGATCCCAAGACAATATTAAAACAGCAGTTTTGAAAACGATGTTGTTCGATTTGTTAGTTGTTTGAAGATGTCCCTAGCGAAATCACTATCTTCAACAACCTGAAGGGCGCTATTGGAGCCACGTTGTGGCCTTCTTTTGCTTCCTGATGCCCTCCTAAAATCATTACGATGCCATGTCGTACGCATAATTTTTGTTGAGGATGTCCCTACCGAAATCGGCATTGTTTGAAGGCTGCCTTGGGCCGTCTGGAAGCCATTTCAGAAGCAATGTCAAAACTATGTAAGAACAACAGTTTTCTAGTCGATGCTGGTGTATGTTTTCACTTTGTGAGGATGTCCCTAGCGAAAACGCTATTTTCGGAAGTCCCCCAATCGTTCTGACAGCCATCTTGACATGCTTTTTGGCCTCTCATTTCGTCATCTTGAGGTACTTCGAGAACGATATCAAGACGACGTTGAGGACATCTCATTTTGTTGAGGATGTCCCTAGCGAAATACAAATGTTCTGCCGTGCTCTTCGTTCTGGTCCGCCGTGCTGCCGCTCGTTTTCTGAGGATGTCCCTAGCGAAATCGCAATTCTTAACATAAGAGTTAGTTAAAGACTTCAGTCGTCATTTCATTGTTTCGAGGATGTCCCAAGCGAAACGCAAAGTTTCACAGACGGCGAAATTTCGCTGTCATCAACTTTTCGAGGATGTCTCCAGCGAAACGCTTGTTTTTGTTAAACGCAATGTCGCGAAGATCCAACCTGTGAGGATGTCTCACGTAAAATCGCCATCCCGAGGAACCTGACCGGACAAGAACGGGAAGCGTCGCTTTAGTCCACCAAGCATGTGGAATATGCTCTGTTGTTATTACGCCGCGAAGGTATGCCGTGGCGCGCGTGTCGGCGTGCGTGCGGGGTGTGTTTTGCTGTGTTCCTGTGTGTTCTGCCGTGCTCCTGTTCTGCCGTGCTTGTGTTCTGCCGTGCCTCTGTGTGCTCTGTGTGTTCTGCCGTGCTCCTGTATTCTGCCGTGCGGATCGTCGCGGTGGTCGTTTTGGCGAAGCTTCTGGGCGCGCACGGCAGAAAAAGACCAGAAGCACGGCAGAATAGGCCCGAAGAGCGAAGGAGCACGGCAGAAAAAGACCAGGATCACAGCAGAATAGACCCCAAGAGCAAAGGAGTACGGCAGAATAAACCCCAAAAGCGAAGGAGCACGGCAGAAAAAGACCAGGAACACGGTAGAATAGACCCCAAGAGCAAAAGAGTACGGCAGAATGGACCCCAAAAGCAAAGGAGCAGGCAGAAGAAGACCAGGATCGCGGCAGAATAGGCCCCAAGAGCTAAGGAGCACGGAAGAAAAAGACCAGGAGCACGGCAGAATAGACCCCAGGAGCTAAAGAGCAGGGATGAATATGCCCCAAGTGCGAAGGAGCACGGCAGAGAAAGGCCAGGAGCACAGCAGAATACACCCCAAAAGCCAAGGAGCACGGCAGTTGTCAAGTCGATTCTGGTGTATGTTTTCACTTTTTGAGGATGTCCCTAGCGAAATCGCTATTTTCGGAAGTCACCAAATCGTTCTGACAGCCATCTTGACGTGCGTGTTGGCCTCTCATTTCGTCATCTTGTGACTAAAAATTGCCAGGAGCATGGCAGAAAAGGCTAGAAGAGCGAAGGAGCACGGCACCCAAAAAAAAACAAGGAGCATTTCAGAATAGACCCCAGAACGAAAGAGCACGGAAGAATAGACGTCAAGAGCGAAGTAGCACGGCAGAACTGCTCATTCTCTGCCGTGCTCTTTTTTCGCCGAAGCGTCGCTTCAGTCCACCAAGCATGAGGAAAATGCTCTGTTGTTGTTATGCCGCGCAGGTATGCTGTGGCGCGCGTGTCGGCGTGCGTGCGGGGTGTGTTTTGCTGTGCTCCTGTGTGTTCTGCCGTGCTCCTGTTCTGCCGTGCTTCTGTGTTCTGCCGTGCCTCTGTGTGCTCTGCGTGTTCTGCCGTGTTCCTGTATCTGCCGTGCGGATCGTCGCGGTGGTCGTTTTGGCAGAGATTCTGGGCGCACACGGCAGAAAAAAATGAGGAGCACGGCAGAATAGGCCCCAAGAGCGAAGGAGCACGGCAGAGAAAGACAAGGAACACGGCAGAATAGACCCCAAGAGCAAATGAGTACGGCAGAATACACCCCAAATGCTAAGGAGCACGGCAGAAAATGACCAGGAGCACAGCAGAATAGACCCCAAGAGCAAAGGAGTACGGCAGAAAAAGACCAGGAGCACGGCAGATTAGGCCCCAAGAGCGAAGGAGCACGGCAGAAAAGAACCAGGAGCACGGCAGAATGGACCCCAGGAGCTAAGGAGCAGGGCTGGATATGCCTCAAGTGCGAAGGAGCACGGCAGAGAAAGACCAGGAGCAGGGCAGGATAGACCCCAAAAGCTAAGGAGCACGGCAGAGAATGGCCAGGAGCACGGCAGAATACGCCCCAAGAGCGAAGGAGCACGGCAGAAAAAAAAAAACAGAAGCACGCCAGAGTAGACCCCGAGAGCTGAAGGAGTGCGGGAAAATAACCTCATGCCCGTGAGAATAAACACTAGGGTATAATAAAGTTCGGGGTTCAGGGAGAGATAATAAAAGTAGCCCAGCAGACCTCAGCATAATCTCGAAGTAAGAGATGATCAAGAGGAGACCAAGCCGAGCACGTTTTGAGACATCCTTGGCGTTTAGTTTTCATAGAAATATCCTCAACAATGGCTTATCTCTCATGAAAATTGTTTTTTGTAAGTGCTCGTGTAGGGTAGCTCATGTGCCTCAATTTCCATGGATAATCAACCCCAGAGATAAAAAAGTTCAGGCGAGCGTGGGGACAGAGAGAAATATAAAAGAAGAATAATACAGTAGAAGAATAATAAGAAAGAAGAAGAAGAGGAGAATAAGAAGAGGACGAAGAAAGGAAAAATCCAAAGTTCCAAATCTATCAATTTTAATTTACAAACGCTTTATGAAAATTGATTTTTTAAGTGCTCGTGTAGGGTAGCTCATGTGCTTCATTTTCCATGGATACACAACCCCAGGGATCAAAAAGTTCAGGCGAGCGTGAGGACAGATAGAAATATAAAAGAAGAAGAGGAAAGTAGAATAATAATAAGAACATTGCTCGTTTCGTTTGAGTCTGCCTCCAAACTTATTGGTTTCGCTTGACACATCCTGAAAAAGTGTGATCGCTTCGCTTGATGTTGCTATATCAACATCGCTTGATGTTGCTATCTCAACATAGCGTTTCGAGGTGATAATGAAGTTCGGCCTCAGCGCTCGCCGCCCAATTTGAATTTTGTATAGGGCGACGATAATCAACTCTGCACACTGAAGGGGGGGTCCCTTTATTATCATCGGCATGCGGTTAGACCCCAAGAGCGAAGGGGCAAACCAGAAAAAGACGAGGAGCCCAGCAGAATAGAACCCAAGAGACAAGGAACACTGCAGAATATGCCCCAAGTGCGAAGGAGCACGGCAGAAAAAAAAAAAGCAGGAGCACGGCAGACAAAGACCAGGAGCACAGCAGAATAGGCCCCTTGAACGAAGGAGCACGTCGGAAACAAACCAGGAGCATGGCAAAATAGACTCCAAGAACTGCCGAGCACGGCAGAAGAAGACCAGGAGCACGGCAGAATAGACCCCAAGAGCTAAGGAGCACGGCATAATAGGCCCCAGGAGCGAAAAAGACGCCAGAAACAGACCAAGAGCACGGCAGATGATGCCCCCAAGACCTAAGGACGACTGCAGAAAAGACCGAAACACAGCAGAAAAGGCCCGAGGAGCCAAGGAGTACGACAGAAAAAAACAGGAGCACGGCAGAAGAGGCCCGAAGAGCGAAGGAGCAAACCAGAAAAACACGAGGAGCAAGGCAGAATAGAACCCAAGAGACAAGGAGCACGGCAGAAGATGCCCCAAGTGCGAAGAAGCACGGCAGAAAATGACCAGGAGCACGGCAGAATAGACCCCCAGAGCTCAGGGGCACGGCAGAAAAAGACCAGGACCACGGCAGAATAGACCCCAGAGCTAAGGAGCACGGCAGAAGAAGACCAGGAGCACGGCAGAATAAGCCCCATGAGCGAAGGAGCACGGCCGAAAAAAAAAAAGAGAGAGCACGGCAGAATAGACCCCAAGAGCTGAGGAGCACGGCAGAAGAGGCCCCAAGAGCGAAGGAGCATGACAGAAAAACAAACAACAGGAGCACGGCAGGATAGACCCCAAGCCAAGAGCTGAGGAGCACGGCAGAATAGGCGCCAGGAAAGAAGGAGCATTGCAAAACACGACCAGTGACCAGGAGCACACGGCAGAATAGACCGCGAGAGCTAAGGAGCACGGCAAGATAGATGCAAGAATACAACATAATACGCCCCAAGGAAGAAGGAGTATGCAAGAAAAACACAAGGAGCACGGCAGAATAAACCCCGAAAGCGAAGGAGCACGGCAGAATGTGGCCCAAGAGCTAAGGAGCACGGCAGAAAACGACCAGGAGCACGGCATCATAAGCCCCAAGAACAAAGGATTGTGACAGAAACTGGCCGGGAGCATGGCAGAATAGGCTAGAAGAGCGAAGGAGCACGGCACAAGAAAACAAGGAGCATTTCAGAATAGACCCCAAGAACGAAAGAGCACGGCAGAATAGACGTCAAGAGCGAAGGAGCATTTTTTTCGCCGGCCATGCTCCGCCCGATTTGTTTGAGGATGTATGCAGCGAGAGCGCGATTTTAAACATGAGAGGTATTGAAACCGCCACTCCAAGATATCATGTTTGTTAGGATGTCTCAGGCGAGACGCTAGTTTTTGAACATCTGTCGAATTCGCGGGTTCCCATGTTTAAGGGATATCTCAGGCGAAACGCTCATTTTTGATGAAATCGATGTTGTGAACATTTCATTGTTGTAAGGATGTCTCAGGCGAAATCGCCATTTTGGATCGTCTCGAGGGCGCTCCTGGGGGTCAAGTTTGGGCTTGTCTGGGGCCTTTGGGGGCCTTCTTGATGCCTTACAAAACCGTTACAGTCCGATGTGACACACATTAATTGTTTCAGGATGTCCCTATCGAAATCGTCACTTTTAGATGACTGGCTTAAACCATCTAGAAGCCTTTTCAGGAGCGATCCCCAGACGATGTTGAAACAGCAATGTTCAAAACGATGTTGTTGGATTTGTTATTTTTTTGAAGATGTCCCTAGCGAAATCACTATTTGCAGCAACCTGAAGGGCGCTCTTGGGGCCATGTTGTGGCCTTCTTTTGCTTCCTGATGCCCTCCGAAAATCATTACGATGCGATGCCGCACGCATCAATGTTTTGAGGATGTCCCTAGCGAAATCGACATTTTTTGAAGGCTGCCTTGGGCCGTCTGGAAGCCTTTTCAGACGCAAAGTCAAAACTATGTAAGAACAACAGTGTTCAAGTCGATGCTGGTGTGTGTTTTCACTTTTTAAGGATGTCCCTAGCGAAATCGCTATTTTCGGAAGTCCCCCAATCGTTCTGACAGCCATCTTGACGTGCTTTTTGGCCTCTCATGTCCTCATCTTGAGGCACTTCGCGAACGATACCAAGACGACGTTGAGGACATCTCATTTTGTTGAGGATGTCCCTAGCGAAATGCAAATTTTCTGACGTGGTCTTCGTTCTGGTCCGCCGTGCTGCCGCTCGTTTTCTGAGGATGTCCATAGCGAAATCGCAATTCTTAACATAAGAGTTAGTTAAAGACTTCAGTCGTCATCTCATGTTTCGAGGATGTCCCTAGCGAAACGCAATTTTTCACAGACGGCGACATTTCGCTGTCATCAACTGTTCGAGGATATCTCGAGCGAAACGCTTGTTTTTGTTAAACGCGATGTCGCGAAGATCTCATTTGTGTGAGGATGTCTCACGTAAAATCGCCATCCCGAGGAATCCGCTAAGCCTGGTACACCGTGCGGCCCGCCACCCCCTATAGTTAAGAGATCTCTTACTGATATGAGGAGGATTCAGCCAAAACGTCCAGCTCGCTTCTCGTTCCTCGAAGACGCTTCCCGTCATCCTAACTTTTGCGAGGATGTCTCACGTAAAATCACCATCCCGAGGAATCCGCTAAGCCTCGACACCGTGCAGCCCGCCACCCCCTATAGTTAAGAGATCTCTTACTGATATGATGAGGATTCAGCCAAAACGCCCAGCTCGCTTCTCGTTCCTCGGAGACGCTTCCCGTCAACCCTGGGCCTGCGCCCTTTCCGGGAAATGCACACGTCCGAGCGATGCCAGGCAACCCTCTGAGAAGCTCCCGGGGCCTCCCCCGAAGACACGGAGAGTGCCTCCCGGGGGGGCGCGAGGGCTGCCGGGAGAGCAGTCCCGCCGCCCTCTGAGGAGGCCGTGCCCCTCGCACTCGCACGCCCCTCGCTCGCCGCTGAGCGAGCGCCTTGGTCCGCTGACTTCTCGCGCTCCGCGCCTCGCAGGTGCGCGGCGCGCGGCGTGCGGCCGTCGGTGGCCAGCTCACGGGAGCCTCCCGTGCCGTTTTTGTTGGCTCCTGCGAATCGACGCTCACCGACGCTGACTCGTCGCTGCTCGACGCTGGACGGCGCGCCTCGACGCGACATCGGCGCTGCTCCATCGATGTCCCAGCGCTGGTCAGCGCTGGTGCACTCTGAGGCACCCTAAAGACGGGGTTGGGAGGGTACTCCAGATGTCGTAATAAAAGGGAGGGGGTCTGGACCCTCCAAGACAAGCCATTTCAGACCTCCCCCGTGGGAGAACCCTCCAAAACATCGTTCCCAGACCCCCCCAGGCCCTCCAAGATAGCCTGGAAGAGACCCCCCCCGAAATGAGACCCCCCTCCCTTTATTACGAATCTGGAGTACAGAAGGCTCCCATGATTTGCTACCGAATGCGGCTGCCTTCGCACTCTCGCGCGGCGCCTCCAGCCTGGGCCTGCGAGGCGCGGAGCGCGATGTTGCCCTCGCGCCCCTGCGGGCAGCCTGGCCTGCGGGATGGGCGTGGCTCACAGCGAAGCGTCGATCAGCGTCCATGCAGCGGCGATCTAGCCTCGATTTAGCGTCGACTACCTGGAGGGGGACTGGGGAGGAAGGGAGGGAGGGAGGGCGAGGAGGGAGGGAGAGGAGGAGGAGGAGGGGGGGAGGGAGGGCGAGGAGGGAAGGCGAGGAGGGAGGGCGAGGAGGGAGGGCGAGGAGGGGAGGGAGGGACTGGGGAGGGAGGGAGGGAGGGCGAGGAGGGCGAGGAGGGAGGCGAGGGAGGGAGGGGGGGAGGGAGGGAGGGAGGGCGAGGAGGGCGAGGAGGGAGGGCGAGGAGGGGGGGGGGGCGGCCAGGCCCAGGGCAGAGGCGCCGCACGGCCGACGGGCGCAGCTTGACCCCCCCTCTCCTCCCCCCTCCTCCTCCCTCCTCCCTCCTCCCCTCCCCCGCCTCCTCCTCCTCCTCCCCTCCCCCTCCTCCTCCTCCCTCCTCCCCCTCCTCCTCCTCCTCCTCCTCCCCCTCCTCCTCCTCCCCCTCCTCCCTCCTCCCTCCTCCCTGATGTCCACAGGCCCAACCAGAGCTTCCGCATGACCTCGCCAACGGCCAGTGTAGCCAGCTCGACCCGCTCGCTTACGATGCCAAGCGTCACGATCCGTTTCAAAGAACTTACCGCCAATGTCGACCACGATACCCGCGTGAGCAACCCGCTCAATGGAGCGTTCAAGACCCGGCCAACGCTCAACTACGGCGATGAATACGGTGGCCACTAGTGCAAGCCGCGATCAGATCCGCGCCTCTTGAGGTAGCACGGGCAAAAGCGGTCAGCATCGAATAAACGCGGGTCGAATCGGGCCGCATCGGCACGGAGTCGGAATCGAACCGGATCCGCCGCGCCAGGATGCACAGCAGCGCCATGGCAGCATCGGGCCGCATCGGAGCTTGGGAACCCCAAAATCAGATCGGATCGGGCCAGAACGGACATCGAATCGGATCGATCGGATCGAACCGGGCCCTGCCACCCCCGAGTCGTGGAGGGCGCGCGCCTTGTTCGCCTGCATCCGCAGCGCCGTCGCCTCGTCGAGCGCCTTCTGGTCCGCGTACAGCTCGTCCATCGTCGCCTTCCTCTTGGTCTCCAGCTCCTCCGCGCCGAAAGCAGCAGGGGAGCACGCCGAATGGGTGTGGGCCCTCCGAGGGGGCGATCGGAAGGATGCAGACCATGGACTTTCGCTCGCGAGGAAGACAACAGGGGCCGCCGCCTCCTCCTCCTCCCCCTCCTCCCTCCTCCTCCTCCTCCTCCTCCTCCTCCCCCTCCTCCTCCTCCCCTCCTCCTCCTCCTCCTCCCTCCTCCTCCTCCTCCTCCTCCTCCTCCTCTCCTCCTCCCCCTCCTCCTCCTCCCTCCTCCCTCCTCCTCCTCGTGCTCTTCCCTCGACGTGATGCACGGTTTTAGCAGGGCTCCGACCTCCGGAGCCTTCCGAGGCCGGGGCCCGGCGTCGTCCCCCCCCCTACTCCGTCTTGCTTCCCGGTTCTCCATCCTCCGCCCGTCTCGGCACCCCCGACCCTCGCCCTCCCCCCGCCGTACACCCTGCGAAATGCATAAGAAATCATGGGTTAAGAAATTCATGGTCTCAGAATTTGAATTGAAACCCAACGTTTCTATTAAAATCTTAGGATCTACATTGAAACAGTAAGAATAATCGAGACTCTGGCCGAAAACTTAAGTTTTCTTAAGCATCGCCTAAGGTGTAGGGTGCCTCGCTAAACGTGGCGGACAGAGCGTGGAGCTCAAGAAAAAAAACACCCCCGACCCGAACGCGTGGGCGGGAGGGACCGAAAACCGCCCTACCCCAGATCGCACAGTCTCCCTGCACGCGGTGAGGCGCACTCGTGCCCCTGATGCTGGCCCTGCTTTGCCAGCGCGAGGTCGGATGGGCATCCGATCAGATCACTAGGCTTCAAGACTCCGACCAATTTGCCATGCTTCTCGCTGCCCACGCATTGAATTGTTCTTGAGGGACGGTTCCTCCTGTTCACTGGGCCTTCTTGCCTTCGAGAAGCACCACCAGGGCACCTCGGCCAAAACAATTCCCCATGTGGGGCTTCGACCTATGACGTGCGTCTCGTCGGTTCTGTTCCGTCCGCTTTCACAGGACACGTTGTGCACACCAGCAATTCGAGTTCTCTTTGCACGCATGGCACACTACCGGGGCTCCTAATGACGCTTCGACAGATGACCTGCGTCTGTGAACGGTGGCTCCGACCCATCAGCCTGCTTCGGGTATGCTGAGCACTTCAACGTTCGGGCCAGCAGGTTGGGCGGCAGTGCATACCTCCGCCAGTTGCGATGTCTTAAATTCGTGAAGCCTCTTTTGCTTCACCTCATCAGCTCACGAATTGCTCCTACACGAGCTAGATCGCCCAAGGTAGCTCAAAAATAATGAGTGGGGAATGAAAAGCGGCCCACGAGGACCCCAAGACGGCCCCAGACGAGTCCCACCAGCCCTCTGGGCGTTGGGCGTAGGTGGTCCAACGACTTAATTCTTTCGTCTTCCGCAACCCCTTTCTTCCCCTTCGGGGAGGGGTACACCACTTCTCCATACGCCCTTCACAGGGGTCTGGATGGGAGGGGCACGGAGGGGACAGGGGGCCCGTTTTCGCCCAAGCTGGCTCCAAGAGGGCCTTCGATGCTCCAAGATGGCCTTCAAGATGGCTCAAAATAGTAGCCGAATATGGTTCGAGGTAGCTTCCAACAGGCCTCCAAGAGGCCCCAAGATTGTCACAAGACGACTCCCAAATCCTCTCGAAGCCACCCAAGGATCCCCCCAAGGGTCCAACATCAGTCCGAAACCTAAAGAACATCTGCAATGTGTTCCTTCTCGCCTTTTCGCGTCCGACAGGCTTCCGAGGCCGCAAGATGGCACAAGAGAGCCTGAAGAGGGGCCCAAGAGGCCCCCCAGACGGCCCCCCAAGCGTGCCCAAGAGCGCCCCAAGAACGCCCCAAGAGAGTCCAAAGGGACGGTTTTGAGGGCTCGTGAGGGGGGACCTAGGTCAGGAACCCCTTGGCCTCCAAGATGGCCCCGAGAGGCCCTCCAGGGCTTCCAAGAAGCCCCCAAGAGGGGTCCAAGAGGGCCCCAAGACCCCCCAAACGAACCCCAAGGGGGCCTGAAGAGGGCCCCGAGAGAGCCCCAAAGAGGACCCCAACGTGGCCTCAAGAAGATCAGCTCTCATCGGCAGCTTTTCTGAATGGGGGCGAAATACAAACGGCCCAAGAGAGCTCCACAAGGATCCTGGAAACGTTCCACTGACCAGCATTGTGAAGTTTCAATCAGATACTTCAGTGATGTCCGCGTTCTCCCGTTTCGTGGCTTCCGAGAAACCGACACGGCCCAAGACGATCCAAAAACTGGACTGACACCGCCAGAGAGGGCTCCGGAAGAGCCTGAAAACGGCACAAGCAGGCGCCGAAATGGCCCCCCCAAGGATACAAGACGGTCCAGGGAGCTCCCGAGAAAGCCCGATGGGCACGAACTTGGGAGAGTCCTGGCAGCCCCCCACCCAAGAGACTGCCCAAACCGCACACAGAGCGGCCCCGAGAGGGCCACACAAGTCCCCCAGGAATCCTCCAACCTTCCAGGGGGCCGCCGGAACCGAGAGGCTCTCCGGGCCGAGCAGGGCTTCGCAGACGAGCGGACAGAGCGCCACGGTGCCACGCGAGAGGCTCTCCACTGCGCGGCAGAAGCAGCGCTCAAAAATCCGGATGTCGGTGGTTGCGGCGTGATCCCAAAAAGTCGTCGTCGCCACAGGGTTAGGTAGGGCGTGTCCCCCTACAAGCGGATTTTGGACGAAGAATCCTAAAATGGTCACAAAAAATGAAGAATGCTCAAAAATAGTCCAAAAATCGTCCACGTACTATTTTTCAACTATTTTTCTCCTGTAGAGGGACAGGCCCGACTTAACCCCAGAGAACCCCCCTATCCCCTATGCGACCCCATGAGACGCTCAGGATGGCTGGGAACAGCCTACAAGGTGGCCGAAGAAGTGCCCACGACGAGTCTCACGCGGCCCCCGATCCTCTCGAAAGCCCCACGGAAGACCCGCAGAGACTCCGAGGGGAACACTGGATGGCCCCAAGAGCGCCCCGCGGCGATCCAAAAGCATCCGCTCCCAGAAACGACCTGCACTCTGTTTCATGCGCCACATCATCTGCACGAAATCTTCCCATCAATACACTCGACAAGCGATCTGCTCTGCGCCAGGAGCGGCAAAGGCGCCTCGCAGTGGCGCTCCTGTCCTCCAGATGCATTTGCGGCAGAACTGCTGAACAGTGCCTCCCTGAGGGTTGCCGCAGTCCTGCAAAACAAAACTGTTTCGCACTTGTAGCACCTCAAACCCTGCACTTTGGACGTGCCAACTCTGGCCAGTCTCCATCGGGTGTTTTGTGAACTTCGGCCTGGGCGCCTAGCGGCATACGCTGAACGGGTAGCCCCAAGAGACCCTCAAGATACGCCTGGAGGGACACAAAATGATCCAAGAAGGCGCCAAGAGGGTCCAAAGGCACTTAATCTGGCCCTAGACGACCCAACGATGTCATCGCAACACACGATCATCATCATCGCCGCCACCATCGTCGCCACGATTGACACCATCACATTCGCCGATCGCCCCTTCAATCCCCAATCAGAATATGCAATTTTGGCTTATTGTTAGCAACCATGCGACTTATTGTTAGCAACCATGTGACCGCCATCATCCTTACCATCATCCTCACCATGACACTCACCATCACCCACATAATCACATCCATCACCAGCACAACCACGCCCGTCGTCATCATCATCAGCAGCAGCATCCTCCTCCTCATCATGATCGACATCATCAGCATCAGCATCATCATCATCATCATCAGCAGCAGCATCAGCACCAGCATCAGCATCATCGTCAGCATCATCAGCACCATAAGCATCACAATCCGATCATCATCAGCATCATCATCTCAATCATACTTCATTTTTATTCATAACATCATCACCATCATCAGCATCATCATTATCATCATCATCATCCTAATCATCATCATCACCATCATCATCATCAGCAGCAGCATCATCATCATAAGCATCATCATCATCAGCATCAGCATCAGCATCGTCATCATCAGCATCATCATCATCAGCATCATCATCATTGTCGGCATCATCGTCGTCACCATCAGGAGCAGCAGCAAAAGCATCAGCAATAGCATCGTCACCAGCATCATCAGCAGCAGCATTTCTCATCATCACCATCACCCTCATCACCATCAGCAGCGTCATCAGCATCACCATCATGATCATGAGCAGCATCATCATCATCAGCATGAGCATGATGATGATGATCATCATCAGCATCATCGTCGGCGTCGTCAGCATCATTATCATCATCACCGTCGTTATCATCATCATCAGCAGCATCAGCAACAGCATCAACAACACCATCGTCACACTCATTCTCAGCATAGTGGTAATCCTCGTCAGCATCGTCCTCACCATCATCACCATCATCAGCAGCATCGCCATCACCATCAACAACAGCATAATCATTATCAGCGGCGTCGCCATCATCATTGTCAGACTCACCATCATCATCATTAGAATCGTCATCATCACCATATCATCATCATCACCATCATCATCATCATCATCAGCATCATCATCATCGTCGTCATCGTCATCAGCATCGTCATCATCATGATGAGCATGATCATCACCGTCATCATCGTCGTCAACATCTTCATCATCATCATCATCATCATCATCATCAGCAGCGTCGTCACTATCATCATCAGCATCATCATCGTCACCATAATCGTCATCGTCATCATCGTCATCATCAGCAGCAACAGCATCAGCATCATCATCAGCAGCATCATCGCCAACAGCATCGTCATCATCATGAAGATGAGCAGGATCATCATCATCGTCATCATCATCAGCGTCGTCAACATCATCATCATCAGCAGCAGCATCGTCACCATCAGTATCAGTATCATCATCATCGTCATCGTCATCGTCATCGTCATCATCGTCATCATCAGCAGCAACAGCATCAGCATCATCATCAGCAGCATCATCGCCAACAGCATCGTCATCATCATGATAATGAGCAGGATCATCATCATCATCAGCGTCGTCAACATCATCATCATCATCAGCAGCAGCATCGTCACCATCATTATCAGTATCATCATCATCGTCATCGTCATCGTCATCATCAGCATCATTGTCATCAGCATCATCAGCATCATCATCAGCAGCATCAGCATCAGCATCAGCATCATCAGCAGCAGCATCATCAGCAGCATCGGCGTCATCATGATGATCAGCATCATCATCAGCAGCAGCAGCATCATCATAACCATCACCATCACCATCACCATCACCATCGTCGCAAAATATGGTGAATTGGCGGCGTGGATTATGAGTCGAAGAAGGGCCGTTAGGCAGACTCTCTCTCTCTCTCTCTCTTGATCTCTCGCTCTCTCGCCTTGCCTACCACGGCGAGAGGACGGGGAGGAGGAGGAGGAGGAAGAGGACAAGGTCCTTCATCTTCGCGAGGTCAGCAGCAATGGAGGACTCCAGGGAAGCAATCGTGGCCTGCCCGACCTGTGGCGGGGCCGCGGGAGGGTGGAAGAGGAGGAGAGGCAGAGGTGGGCGAAGGAGCCGCGAGGAACGGCGGGGGGAGAGGGTGGATTTGCACGCAGGGGAGGGGGGAGAGTGAGAGGAGGAAAGAGCGGAAACTGCGGCAGCGGGAACGGAGAGGGGCACGCCGAAGGCGCTCGCATCACGCACGCCCCGACCTCTCTCTCTCCCGAGCAGGGCCTCCGACGAGAATCGGCAAGCACGGCCAGCACCAGCACCGCGCGAGACCGAGGGGCGCGAAGAAGGTCCGCCTCCTCCTCCTCCTCCTCCTCCTCCTCCTCCTCCTCCTCCTCCTCCTCCTCCTCTTCATCCTCCTCCTCCTCCTCATCCTCCTCATCCTCCTCCTCCTCCTCATCCTCCTCCTCCGTGAAGGAGGGGCAGCAGTGGCGGCAGGAGGAGCAACAGCCGGAGCAGGCTGCGGCTGTGAACGTGAGCGGACTGGGGCCCGTACGGCGCGGGGCGGATGCGGGCATTGATCGAATTGGTCTTCTCAAGCCAGCTGCTCAGCCTCCTCTTCCTTATCATCATCGTTTCCTCCCTCACCCCTCCCTGCTCGCTCCCCTTCCGCTTCATTCCCTCCTCTGTTCTGGTTCACCAACGTTTTCACTTGCCTCATCCTCCTCCTCGTTCTCCTCCTCCTCCCCCTCACTCTCCTCGTGGCGCTGGCACTAAGGGCATCGAATCCTCCACAGATGGTGCCCCCCTTCTCCTCCTCCTATTCCTCCTCCTCCTCTTCCTCCTCCTCCGCCTCCTCCTCCACATCATCATCATCATCATCATCATCATCATCATCATCATCATCATCATCATCATCAGCATCATCATCATCATCATCATCATCATCATCATCATCATCATCATCATCATCAGCATCATCAGCATCAGCATCAGCATCAGCATCAGCATCAGCATCAGCATCAGCATCAGCATCATCATCAGCATCAGCATCAGCATCAGCATCAGCATCAGCATCATCCTCATCCTCATCATCAGCAGCAGCATCATCATCAGCCTCGTCAGAATCATCATCATTAGCATCATCAACATCATCATCAGTATCAGTATCATCATCAGCATTAGCATCATCAGCATCAGTATCAGCGTCATCATCAGCAGCATCATCATTATCAGCATCAGCATCAGCAGTAGCAGCAGCATCATCACCATCATCGTCGCCATCAGCATCAACAACAGCATCAACATCATCATCAGCATCAGCAGCAGCATAAGCACCATCATCAGCACCAGCATAATCATCATCATCATCATCAGAAAGAGCATCGGCGTTGTCATCATGAGCATCATCATCAGCAGCATCAGCATCAGCAGCATCATCATCATTATTAGCATCATCATCAGCAGCATCATCAGCAGCATCAGCATCACCATCATCACCATCATCTGCAGATTCCTCCTCCTCATCTTCCTCCTCACCCTCCTCCTCCTGCTCATCATGCTCTCTCCTGCTCCTCAAGCATACTCTCGCTCCCTCCATCCCTCCGACCCCATCCCTCCATCCTCGTCATCATCCTCCTCTTCCTCATCCGATCCTTCGCAAAGCAAGGGACCGAGACGGGCCTCGATGGCCTTTGTCTTCTCCTCCTCGTTCGTTTTGCACCAACATTCGAGCATGGCATACACGGCCTTATCGTCCTCCATTTCCTGAGGAAGGTGGCGGAGGAGGGGGAGGGATCAGAGCAAGCCTCGGGCAAAACGACAGATGCTACAACATACCCCCCCTTCTCAAATCCACCCTCATCAGCCCGCACATGAGATATTCAGGCGATGGTCCTGTGGAGGGGGAGGAAGGGGAGGAGGGGAAGGAGGAAACCAAAAGGTACCAATACCGCTGCTCCCCGGACCTCTCCTGGGGTGCGTTCAGACCAGAAATCGGAAGCGAATCCAGCGGTGGCGACAAGGGCCTCGTGGGAAGCCCTAGAAGGCGGAAACGAGGCGAGGCTAGCGGGATGGTGTACCGTTTTATCCTCTGAGAGCAGGGGAAGGAAGAGGGGAAGGGAGGAGAACTCTGGCGCCGCCCCTTGGCGAGCTCCGCGCGCCAGGGAGGGGGGCGCCCAAAGCATATCCAAGAAATCCGCGCGGGGTTCCACAAGTCTATGTTTATGCCGTTCCTTGTTTCTCGAATGAGGGAGGTAGGGAGGGAGGGAGGTAGGGGGTCGGAGGCATGGAGGGAGATGGACTATGTTTGAGGAGTAGGACGGTGGAGGAGGAGGAGGGATGGAAGAGAACGAGGAGGGGGGGAGGAAGAGAAGGAGGAGGAGGACGAGGAGAGATGGAGGAGGAGGGATGGAGGAAGAGGAATGGAAGAGGAGGAGGAGGGATGGAGGAGGGATGGAGGAGCAATGGAGGACGGATGGAGGAGGAGGGATAGAGCAGGAAGAATGGAGGCGGAGGAGGAGGAGGAGGAGGAGGAAGGAGGGGGGATGAGGAGGAGGCGTCCGTCTCCGTCTCCGTCTCTGTCTGTCTCTGAACGGCCACGTGTGACCGAGGGACACGGCCGGTCGAAACGATGAAATAGTGGGAGGGGAGGCAAGGTGGTGGTTGTGGGCGGACCGCTGTCCAGGGGGGCCCTTTTGCAGAGGGCCGAGGGCGGCTCTGGGCGAGCACGGGGCTCGCACTGGCACAACGGAGGGCAGGCCAAACCTTGCCCGAGCCACCTTCGATGGTAGGCACGGGGCCTGCATCGGCACGCGACGGACGCCACAAGGACGGACGCCACTGGGACGCCGCCGGCAGCTGCAAGCACAGCAAACGTGCGACACCGAAACACAACAACAACAACAACAACAACAACAACAACAACAACAACAACAACAACAACAACAACAACAACAGCAACAGCAACAACAACAACAGCAGCAGCAACACCAGCAGCAACACCAGCAGCAGCAGCAGCAGCACCACCAGCAGCAGCAGCAGCAACAACAACAACAACAACAACAACAACAACAACAACAACAACAACAATCATTTAAGACTGGGGACACTCCGTTCTCACCAGTGCCAGGGTTTTCATAGGAGGCGGGCAATACCCCCACTTTGTGGGGGGGCCGGTTCAAGCTCTACCAAATTTCCAAACGACTCTTCGCCACCACCCACACCCAGCTTCCCGCCCTATGACGTTCGGACACTTCACTTCGTGGCCTGCGGACGACCTTGGCTACTACACTGGCGCATGGGTACAGTGACTTGTTGTGGTAACATTTTGTGGAAGCTAGCTTAGTATACGACTTTTCCCCCTGTTCCAACACTGGACACCTGTACCGTTTTCCGACGTTTTTCCGTTTCTGTACCACACAAGCGAAGACACTTATTTTGAGCGGTACCACGTGCGTGGCGCCAGCATACCACAGGACTTGTTTCCGTTGTTGCGAGACGACACACGCTCATTCTTGTTCTGTGGTTGTCGTTCCGGCCTCAATGCGCAATACTGGCTCATTCGTCTACGAAACACACGTGACTAGCTCTCTCTGGTTGGAGGTCCTGATGGTTGCGGTTGTCCCGATGGTTGTCGCGATGATTGCCCCGATGATTGTCCCGATTGTCGTTCCGATGGTTCTCCCGACGGTTGTCCCGATGGTTGTCCCGATGGTTGTCCCGATGGTCGTCCCGATGGTTGTCCCGATGGTTGTCCTGATGGTTGTGGTTGTCCCGATCGTTGCCCCGATGGTTGCCCCCATGGTTGTCCCGATGGTTGTTCCGATGGTGGTCCCGATGGTTGTCCCGATGGTTGTCAGCGATGCCGGATCCTCACGCCCCCCGCCGGAGGAGGAGGAGGAGGAGGAGGAGCAGGACAAGGAGGAAAGGAGAGAAGGGAGAAAGGAAGGAGGGGCGGGAACGGCGCTTGCACGCCCACCCACCGTCTTTTCCCCGCCGCGGCTCTGGACACATACGTGCTCTGGAGACATACTAAAGAGACGAGTCCCCGTGCTCATCATCTTCTGGCATACGCCTGTCTCTGATGGCACGGATCGGGCGCAATCCTGCCAGCTGGGCTCCTGGCAGCAATACATCAGGGGCCAAGTGTCCAAGCATGGTGCCGATGCGCCTCCTCGCGGATACATCGCCCGTGCGTGCGTGGGGCGCCAATACCGCCAGGACGCCCTGGACATGCGCCGGTATACCCAGATCCACCTGGTAATCCATGACATTCCCATACTCGGACTGCCCGAAAGAACGCCATACTGGCATGTGCCACCAATGGTCCTGTTTCGGGGAATCGGTGATACCATCCTTGACGTCGTCGGAGGCATTCCACAGAGCCATAGATGGCGGCTCCATACCCATGGATCCCGTGTGTGTTGCCACAAATACATCCAGGCTCGCCATGCGCCTGTATGACAGACCTGATACCACCTCGGAATGCACGTGAATACGCAGGAGCTGCAACAGCCTGCGCAAGCCAGCATGCACCCAGCCGCCGTGCCCGACGAAGACGTGCGATCTCCAGTTCGCTATACCAGCTTGGGTGCACAGCCGATGGAATACTTCCGAAAGTGTGCCCAGATACTTCGCGGCTGGATCTGCGAAACCAGAAAGGTTGCCGAATACCAAGCCAGGGTAGAAGTATACCGCGAACGCCATCCACTCTGGGGTCTGGATGCCTCCCATACGGCGCAGATTTCGGCGTGCGCGCGCGAAGAAAAAACGAATGTGTCCCACATGGTATTATTTGACAGGGATGATGGCCCTGGCAGGCGCGCAACCTTTGTTGCAGAAGTTCGAAGCACGTGAAAAAGTTGCTCGCAAGAGCCCGTTTGACAGAAATGTTGAAAAAGTAGTGGGTTTCCTAAGAAATCCGCAAGAGCGCGCGGGGTGAATGTTTGAAACCTTTTTTTTGAAATACCATTGGGTTTTTCATGTTTTTACGTGAAAATCGCTACGAAGACTAAGGTTTTGGAAGGATTTCGTCTTGCGCGCGCGAATGTGCACTTCGTGTCATTTTTTGCAAGGGATTCTTGAAGTTTGGTCATGTTAGAACAAGAAATGTCCACTTTGCCTTATTTTTTGCAAGGGAAAACCGATCGTAACAACACAACCGGATCTGGTATACCCCGTTTTGCCTGAGACTTCCTCACGAAAATGATGAAAATGTGGCTGCGGCCTAGGCGCGGCGGGGGGGGCGCGCACCAGGGGTCCCAACAATAATTATTCTTTAGAATTAATAATGTTACAACAACAACAACAACAACAACAACAACAACAACAACAACAACAACAACAACATCAACAACATAATAACAACAACAACAAGCACCACCACCACCACCAACAACATCAATAACAGCAACAGCAACAACAACAACAACAACACAACAACAGTAACAACAACAGTAAAAACAACAACCACAACAACAGCAGCAGTAACAACAACAACAACAACAACAACAACAACAACAACAACAACAACAACAACAACAACAACAAAAACGAACAGCGGGGCGAAAGCTCCAAACGAACCAGCCCAGCGAGAGCAAGTAACCAACGCTGGCGCAGCCCACCCACGGAAAGGGGGGGGTGGGGGGGGGGGGGGGGGGGGGGGGGGGGGGGGGGGGGGGGGGGGGGGGGGGGGGGGGGGGGGGGGGGGGGGGGGGGGGGGGGGGGGGGGGGGGGGGGGGGAGGGGGGGGGGGGGGGGATGGTAGGGTGGGGGGGGGGGGGGGGGGGGGGGGGGGGGGGGGGGGGGGGGGGGGGGGGGGGGGGGGGGGGGGGGGGGGGGGGGGGGGGGGGGGGGGGGGGGGGGGGGGGGGGGGAAAGGGGGGAGATTGATGTGAAAATGCCGACGGAACCCCCCTCCCCCCCGTTACCCTCTCAGCCCCGAGGCAAAGCCAAACGACCTGTGCGACTGGCTCGTGTTCTTCTGAGGGCCCAATAGGGGCGCCCTACGACTTCGCGGAACAGGTAGTGCTGCACGGCTTCCCCCAGGGCCGTAGGCGACCCGAGGAGAGGGAGAGGAGGAGATGAGGAGGAGGACGCGGAACGAGGACGAGGAGGACGAGAGGTAGGAGGGAGGTGGAGAGGGGAAGAGGGGAAGGGGAAAGGGGGAAGGATGGAGAGGAGGGAGGCATGGGAGGAGGGAGGTAGGAGGAGGTTGGTGGAGGGATGAGGGGAGGAGCCGGAGGAGGTAGGATGAGGGAGAAGTTGGGGAGGAGGAGGAGGAGGAATGGGACGAGGAGAGGAGGAGGGAGGAGGAGGAGGAGGCTCGAGGGAGTGAGCTGCCGATGGCGGAGGAGGAGGAGGAGGAGAAGGAGGAGGAGGAGGAAGAAGAGGGCGGGTCGCCTAAGCCCTTCGGAGAAACCCTCCAGGTGGTGCTGGACGCGACTCGCCAGGGCTAGAGGCGCACCCGCCTGCCCTCATCGAACGCGAGGCAGGGAAAGGCCCGCGGGCCCACTCGACCCCGGTATCGATTCGCCCCAGAGCAAGTGCGCACTCCCGCCCCCAATCTTCGACGATGACCCAGAAGAAGGCCAGTGAGACACCACTGGAGGCACCAACAATACAGCGCGACCTGGCTCGTCCTCCACACCCCCCCCCCAAAAAAACACACACACACACACACACACACACACACACCGATGGGGTTGGGGTTAGCCGCGTCCTCTGCAATCCTCCCTCAAGCCCACACCAAGAACACCAAGACCAAGACCGTGAACCACTGGGCGAGGAGAGGAGCAGAGAAGGGAAGGGGAGAGAGGGAGCAGGGAGGGAGGGGACGCCGCCCACCCCCGCCCCCGCGGGGGGGTCCCTGCTGGACGCGTTATCCGAGAAGCGGCCACGAACGGGCCCCGAGGCGCCCGTCTCCGTCTCCGTCTCCGTATTCCTCAGCGCGGCCACGATTCAGCCGAGGGACGGGGGCCCACCTTTAAAAAATCCACTTGGGGGAGGAGGAGGCGACGACAGACGGAGGCGTCCTTGCTCAGCTCCTCCTTCATGTCGTTCAGCAGCCGCACCACCTTCATCACGGGCCTGGCCCGGCCAGGTGCCGCCCCTCCCCGCGGGGCGGGCCGCCGGGGCGTCGTCGACGTCGTCCTCCCCCGCCTCCTCCTCCTCCTCCTCCTACCTCCTCCTCCTCCTCCTCCCCTCCTCCTACCTCCTCCTCCTCCTCCTTCCCTCCTGATCCTCCTCCCTCCTCCCTCCTCCTCCCAATTTCCTCCTCCTCCTCCTCCTCCTCCTCCTCCTCCTCCTCCTCCTCCTCCTCCTCCTCCCTCTTCCTCCTTCTCTTCCTCCTTCTCATCCTCTTCCTCCTCCTCCTCCTGCTCCTCCTCCTCATCCTCCTCCTTCTCCTCCTCTTCCTCCTTCTCTTCCTCCTTCTCATCCTATTCCTCCTCCCCATCCTCCTCCTGTTTATCCTGCTCCCTCTTACTCATCAAACATACTCCCTCTTGCTTCATCCTTCCGACCCCCTCCCATCCCTCCTCGTCATCATCATCCTCTTCCTCATCCAATCCTCTGCAAAGCGAGCGGGCCGCAGGGCGTCCTCCTCCTCCTCCTCCTCCTCCTCCTCCTCCTCCTCCTCCTCCTGCACCACCTCCTCCTCCCCTCCGCCGCCTCCTCCTCCTCCTCTCCTCCGCCTCCCCCCGCCCCTCCCCCCCCCCTCCCCCCACCTCCTCCTCCTCCTCCTCCTCCTCCTCCTCCTCCCCTCCGCCTCTCTCCTCCTCCGCCTCCTCTCCTCAGCAGCAGCAGCAGCAGCATCAGCATCATCAGCATCAGCATCATCATCATCATCATCATCACAATCATCATCAATCATCATCATCCATCATCAGTCATCATCAGCATCATCATCATCATCATCATCATCATCAAATAAAAACATCATCATCATCATCATCATCATCATCATCATCATCATCATCATCATCAGCATCATCATCATCATCAGCATCAGCATCAGCATCATCAGCATCATCATCATCATATCATCATCCATCATCAGCATCATCATCATCATCATCAGCATCATCAGCATCTCATCATCATCATCATCATCATCATCATCATCATCATCATCATCGTCATCATCATCATCAGTCATCTCATCATCATCATGGCATCATCATCATCGTCATCAGCATCATCATCATCATCATCATCATCAATCATCAGCATCACCATCATCATCATCATCATCCTCATCCTCATCCTCATCCATCCTCATCAGCATCATCATCATCATCATCATCATCATCATCATCATCATCATCATCATCATCATCATCATCATCATCATCATCATCATCATCATCATCCACCATCATCGTCATCATCAGCATCAGCATCAGCATCATCAGCAGCAGCATGATCATCATCAGCAGCAGCATCATCATCATCATCGGCATCAGCATCACCATCATCATCATCAGCAGCATCATCATCAGCCATCATCCATCATCATCATCATCACCATCAGCATCAGCATAAGCATCATCGCCATCACGATCATCATCATCATTATCATCATCAGCATCGTCATCGTCATCATCATCATCATCATCATCATCATCACCATCATCATCATCATCATCATCATCATCATCATCATCATCATCATCATTATCATCGTCATCATCATCATCATCAGCAGCAGCATCATCATCAACAACAGCATCATCATCAACAGCATCATCATACTCATCAGCATACTCATCATCATCTTCGTGCTCATCCTCATCCTCATCCTCCTCCTCTTCCTCGTCCTCCTCCTCCTCCTCCTCCTCCTCCTCCTCCCGAGCCGCGATGGCGAGGCCCTGAGGGGATGCAGCTGATGCTCTACGCCGGAGTGAGCTGCCTCTAGACGGATCTCGGCGCCAAGCTCGGTCTCTTCTGAAAGGGTTTCGGCGGCGTGAAGGAGGAAGGCTGAGGTCGGCACCTGCAAGGAAGGCCCAGTCAAAGGCGCGGACTATGGCGGCCCTGGGGGATCGGAAGGGGCAAGCTGTGGTCAGCAAGATGGCCATTGGCTTCGGGCTGGGGGACACGCTCATCGAGAAGAAGTGCAAGGCGAGACGCTACCTGGAGGAGGCCAGGGAAGAAGCGGAGAAGGCGATACGCCCAAACGCCTCCTCGGCGCACCAGGGTCCTGCAGGCGGTCTGGATGGACAGCGAAATCGCGAAGGATGCTCGCAAGGCTGCCAGGAAGAGCTTCGTGGAGCAGGTCAGCTCGCGGAGGCAAGCTGTGGGGACGGTTGCCACGGAGCCGGTCGCAGGCACGGAGTCGCAGATCAAGGTGAACCCGTTCGAGGCGGCCGAGGCGGCGGCAGCGAAGGGTGCAGCAAAGACGGCGAAACTGGCCAGGCGGGATCGAGCGCGGTGCACCTCGCGCAGTTCCTCCCGGGGGGAGCTGCTCAGGAAGGCCCGCACTCGCAAAAATCGCTGGCTGGCGAAGTAGTCGAAGGTGTTTTGGCAAGTGCACTGTTTTGGCCCATCCTCACATGGCTCAATAAGGTGATCGTGCTGCTGCTGAACCTCACTCATTGTTTGAAGGTAGCACTGTTTAGGCCCACTCTTGCGACGTTCAAGGTGGTGATCGTGCTGCTGGAGCTGGCACTGCTTCGGCCCATCCATGCAAAGTTCAGGGTGGTATTGGTGCAGCTGGAGTTCAGGAGGAGGCTCAACCTCAACCTCAACCTCAACCTCAGCCCTTCACTGTGTTATTAGGGTCAGCGGTTCTTTCATTTTCGATGGGCCGTGGTTCCCGATGCCTTCCCCCAGGACCAACTTTTCTTCCGACGCAACATGTTGACAGTCCCGCGGCCCAGAGAGTCCGAGGAGCCCAAAAGCTGCAAACTCCGGGACACCTGTCCTGCATGGCCCGGGGTTTAAAAACCAGCCCCTGGCCTACCCGTCCCGGGATGCGTCCTGAGCAGAATTTCAAATGGAATTCCGCCATGGCGACGAGGAAGCCCTCTGGAGGCCCAAAGAAGCAGGGAAACGCACTCTGAGGGGCAACGACAGGGGGGACTGACACAAGGGGGGACACGTCGACCTGAAATCGGCAGTGCATCGCCGATAGATCGGCGATAGGCCCCCGATGATGAATCCGCACGTTCCCGGGCGGGTTGAGGCTATCGGGCCACTATCGGCGATCAATGGGCGATTGGGGATCGATGCGTCCCCCCCAGCGCCTATCCCCCCTTAGCTTAAGTCGGGCGTGTCCCCTCCCCCTACAGGGGTACTTTCGACGAAAAATAAAAAATACCCCCAAAATAGTCCAAAAATCGTCAAAAAATAGTCTGGGGACTATTTTTTGAGTATTGTTTGACCTTTTGGGGGCATTTTTGGGGGTATCTATTATTCGTCGACGAGAATCCCCCTGTAGGGGGACGTGCCCGACCTAACCCTTAGCGTTGCCCCCGATCCTCGCAGCTCCCGGGCCACCTCCCTCCGCGCGCCGCGCCCTGCGATCGCGCGGTGCGCAGCCCTCGCCACCCCCTCGCGAGGCCAGCCATGGAGAGGGGCAGCTGCCCGGCCGAGGCCGCGACGCACGCGCGGCGCGCGGCTGCCTTGGCGCACCCACGGGCGACCCAGGGGCACCTCGTCTAGGCCAGCGCGTTCCACTACAGGGCAGTTTTAACACATAGGATTTATAAAAAATATGGGATGCTTAATACATGATTCATAAATAAGTAAATTTATGCATGGCCTCATCGTTGTTTCTAGTACTGAATCCCTGCATTTTTATTGCATGATCCGCACGCGGAGCATGTATTAAAAACGGCACTGCACTCGCAGAATAACTACTCGCTCATGGCCTGGATCTGCCGCGTGGGACTCATGGTCCACCAAGTAGAGGGAGTCATGTGTGTTTTATTCGGACGTTTCCGAGTAGGCACCCTGCGAGCAGTGGAACGAGCTCGGTGATCGTCCCTCGCCCCCTCCCGCACCAACGCCGCCACCGCGCGCGCGGCCGGCAGCCTGTTCTGCAGGTCCGTGCTGGCGCCGGTACTCAGCAGCGCCCGCGCGTCGGCGGCGCACGCGGCGGCGCATAGCAGGAGCGCCGGGCATACGGAGAGCCGCATCGCCTGAATACTGGGAGGGGGGGGGGAGGGGGGGGTGTGGCATCGGGTAGGAATCGCGCCCCTGCTCCGATCGGAGGATTGGTCCGGAGCAAGCTGGACAAAGCGCAGGGACCAGACGAAGATTGCAGCGAGTTCGCGCCGCGATTACAGCTACGGATGAGCCGGCAGGGAATCCCACCAGCCCTGCAGAGCGTACTGCAGATCTCGTAAATAAAGGGAGGGGGTCTGGACCCTCCAGGACAAGCCATTTCAGACCCCCCCCGTGGGAGAACCCTCCAAACATCGTCCCCAGACCCCCCCAGACCCTCCAAGATAGCCTGGAAGAGACCCCCCCCGAAATGAGACCCCCCTCCCTTTATTACGAAATCTGGAGTAGGTGGTTCAGGAAGCTCGTTGTTTAAACCCCCTTTTCCTCTTTGGGGGGGTATATAAATGCTCCCTGTAAACTAACACCCCATCGCACACTTGACTGGCGACCGACAGGGAACTATGCGGACCCCCTTTTCATCATCATCCCTGCCTGCAACATCGTGGTCATGGTTGGGCGCCCCGAGATCACTTCACACTGTGTCTTGACAGGGGCGGCGGGGGAGAGCATCATATTTCCCCCTGCGAGCAGGCCCACCGTCTTTGTCAAGAACCGATGCACAATGATCGTGGACGCACGCACAATACACCATGCTGGCAACCCCGCCGTCATTTTGCAACCACTTTTGAAAGGGATGGGGGGGTCAACATACTGCCTGATGAGTTGTGCGACGTGCGGTGGCACACCTGGCGCGCTCTTCGCATGAAGCACACGTGGCACACCTGGCGTGATTGGAATATGCGGCACACTGTGCGCATGCGGGTCGGTGTGCATCTGGCGCACCGGGCGCACCTGGTTCGCGTGGCGCACCAGGCACGCGCGGCGCACTTCGCGGGCGTCGTGCACCTGACTGGCTCTGCATCGGTCCCCGATGGTTGTCGATGGCGGCCCCATGCCTATGCTGAAACGCGGGCGCTGCTGATGTGACGGAAGGGCGGGTGGGACTCGGCGAGACAATTTGCGGCATTCCCGCTGTGTTCTTTATTGGTATACATTCCATCCCGCATTCCAGCCCCTGACGAGGGCCACTACGAGAACCCCCAAACACCACCCATCCCAACAACCAAACAAAAAAAACGACATGCACTGCGCAGCAAAATGTTCATCATGCTCGGGAATCCCGCGATCACGAAACAATGACTTACTGACAGAAACGGCGATGGGGGGCATCAGATCGCCGGTCGTGTGTGCAGGCCTACCACTCCTGTCAAATAATCGGTGGAAATGCACGTTGCGGTACAAGATTGGACTATGCGCGGGCGCCACGTGGTCATGTCGCACGATTGACAGGGATGAACGGTGTGCCCTGACAGACGCGGCGCGCCTCGCGGGCGTCGCTCACCTAGCAGGCGTCTGCATGTTTGCCGACATGCGTCGACGGCGGCGACTAACGCCTTTGCTGAGATGAGTCCCTGGTTTAAAACGAAAACCTCCCAAACATAATTTTCGGTGGTCAAAAAACACAGAGACAGTACTCTAGGCTCTGGAGTCGCGATTTGTGCAAGGGGCGTGCCAAAACTAAGCAACCAACCCACTAACCAACCAACCAACCAACCGACCAACCAGCCAGCCAACCAGGCAACCAACCAACGAACCAACCAACCGCTCCAACAACGTGGAATCATCTGTTTGACCTGGCAACTGGACGACGAAGATGACGACGACGACGACGACGACGACGACGACGACGACGACGGCGACGAGGACGACGACGACGACGACGACGACGCCGACGACGACGACGACGACGACGACGACGACTCTTTCTGACGCTTCTGCCGGCGCCGCGAGCGTTCCACCCGCGGTGGGCGATGTGCGCATGGCACTCGCGCACGGCCGCCTTCACCCTGCCCCGCCTGGCCGACCTGCCTCGAAAGCGACCCCTCTTTCCGCCTCCTGCTCGGCGCTGCCGCGCCCCTTCGCCAGGCCCAACTCCTTGACCACCTCCTCCGCCGCGAGCCCCACCTCGAAGAGTCTGCCGACCTTCTCGGACGGCAATCCGCTCAGGAGCGTCTCCGGCGCGGCGCGGCCGCCCTCGGCGGCGCACTCCTCCCACGCGCGGCGGCCGAAGCTCCTCCCCGCCGCCTCGTCTAATAGAGGCCGCCGTCGTGGGCCCGCCCGCGCTCGTGGCGGCGCATCGGCGTGGCCTCGGCGTTCTGCTGCGGACTCGGCAGGCAGGCCCCTCCACCTCCGCGCCGTCGCTGCCCTCGCGCCTCCAGCACGAAGTCCTCGTCCTCCAGGCCGCCTGCCGACAAGACGTTTGTGCCTGATCCATGCCCTCGCCCACGCACGCCCCTGGTTCCCCAAAGCCGTCGAAGCTGTCGGCCGACGGGGGTTCGCACTCGCCGCTCCCGGACTCCGCTTCGACGTCGCCATCCCCGCCATCCTGCTCCTCGGGGTCGTCGTCCTCCGTCTGCTCCATGCTGTTTTCCTCGTGCGGGCCCGCTTTGGCGGGCCTCAGCGCCTCCAGCAACTCTTCGACGTCCCCGCGCCCTGCCAAGCAAAAGTGCCCGCCCGCGCCGCGCACGGAGGGAGAAGCCGCCGCGCTCCACCCCCAGCCGACGCACACGGGGGGCACCTCCGCGGCGCCTGGCGCGCCTCCAGGCGGCCATCGGTCTGCAGTCTGCGCACCAGCGCGCCGCACGCCAACGCTATGCACTGCCCCTTGCCGTCCGCGTGCAGCGCCACGTTCCTCTTCAGGACCTCCTCCCCCGATGGAGCGACGCCCCGCAGCAGAGCCCAGAGAGCGCCGCGACGCGGACAGCCAGATCTGGCTCCACCACGATCGCCGCGCAGCTGTTCCGCACTGCCTGCACAGCTAGACCTGTGCCCTGGCGGCAGCCAGGCCCTGATCCGCAGCCAGCACCGCTCGCCGCCGTGCCGCCATCCGCTCCGCCCGTGTTTTCCTCTACTTTTTGGGCGGCCCGTGGGCGCCAAAGCGTGAGACGGTCAGGCGCCAGTCAACACGAGCGGTGGGCTGCACCGGAAACTGGCAGAGGCACGAGGCAAAACGGCAGAAGACGAGAGCAGAGACAAAGACCCGGACCCCCGACTGTTCCATGTCTTTGATGCGTGGGCCCCGGAGGTCCCGACCACTTCCCCAGGGCCAGTTCTCCGTCCTGAGTCGTCTTTGGCTCGAGGCCGAAAACGGCCGAAAACCGCATGCCCCAATTTTGGGGGGGGCATCGGATGTCTGGGACCAGACCGTGCAGGTCGGCGCGGGAGTGCTGGGTTGTCTTCCTCGACGCCTGCACCGCTCTAGAATCGCCGTCGGGCAGCCCTGCCCGCGCCACCGTGCCCGCGCCGACCGCACCCGCCGCTCGGGGGCAGCAGTGGAGCCCGCCGAAGCCAAAATGGCCAGGGACGCCGACTACAAGACCGACGCCGACGTCGACGCCGACGCCGACGCGGACGACGACGACGACGAGGACGATGACGACGACGACGACGACGACGACGACAAGGACGAGGACGAGAACGAGGACGAGGACGAGGACGAAGACGGCGACGGCGACGACGACGAAGATGACAGAATTGAATGGAATGGATCGGAATGGAATGGAACGGAATGAGGCGGAACGGGACGAGATCAGAAGCACAGACAAGGGACGGCGGCTCCGTTCCGTTCCGTTCCAATCCAGCCCGTTCCATTCGAATCCATTACATTCCATCCCATCCCGTCGCATCGCATCCGATCCAATCCCATACTATATTGTCCTATTTTCTTGAATTCCATTCCGTCGTCGTCGTCGTTCTCGTCATCGTCGGCGTTTTCGTCGTCGTCGTCGGCAACGTCGTTGTTTTCGTCATTGTCGTCGTCTTCGCTGTCGTCGTCGTCGTCGTCGACTCCGTCGTCCTCGTCATCATCGTCGTCTTCTTCGTCGTAGTCGTCCGTGGTCGTCCGTCGCCGTCGTCGTCGGCCGCAGCGCTGCTGCGTGGCAAATCGAGTTGGTTAGTCCCCCCCCGCGTTCCCACGTGGCGAGTAGGAGTAGGAATGTTGTGTTCCGCCCCGCGACGATAACACGTGAAGAATACCGAGGAACAGTCATTGTTTGGCCCCCAGGCAGGCGCTGCTACATGGCAAAGTGAATGCCATTGTAAGTTCCTCGGCCCCCGCGGCGATGCCACGTGACGAGTACGAATGTACGAATCATTTTTCGCCCACCCCAGGCGTTGCCAGTGGCGAATGTAGTGGAATAGTATGAAAGGGCGCTGGGACACACAAATAAATACACACAAATAACCCAAGTTTCCCATGTGTTCGCATATTGTTTTTGGTTTTGCCTTCCCCCCTACTTCCCACATTTTCCCATATTCTCCTGGGAGAGGACGATGAGTTGTGTCTGTGTGTGTGTGTTTCCCCCTCCTGCTAATATTTTGTGCACACACGAAAAAGGCCCCCGCCCCCTACATGGGGAACTCTACGAGCAGCGGGACCGTCAAACGACGCGCGAACTGAAAGCGGAAGCTGCTCGACGGTCGTCGTTCAACGACAACGCCGCGACATTCGATACGAACGGCGCGCTGCTGCCGTGCGCATTGGCGCTTGAACTTGGCGTTTTTTTGCGCTGGCACGCGGTCCATGCCCAAAATCGTTGTGGTGGACATTCGCGCGCTCGTGCCACTGCAAAAACCAATGGGCGCGTCGGCCCTCGGCGGCGCTGGCAAGAACCCAACGCGGCGCCCAAAGCCCGCCCCGCACGGGCGCGCGTCAAAAAAAAATAGATCCACCCCAAAAGCAAAATTCAGGCACCAGGCGGAAAATGTATGTACACTCCCTCAAAAATCAATAAAGCTTCTCCCAAGCAGAAAGTCTCGCGCGGGAGAGCCCCGAAAAGTTTATATAAACAGAAAAACGCGGTCATATAAACGCCAAGAAACTGTATATTGGACCAGTTGCCTCAAGAGAAACGCTCCCGATCTGAACTTTTCCGCCGGCGGGGCCAGGAGGGGGCGACGGGGGCGGGCGCGGGAGCCCTCGGCTGGGCCAGCGGCGCTGCCGCGCGAGGGACAGCGCCGCCGTCGCCTCAAACTGCGAGCCGCGGCCGTGGCACGCGCCGCCCTGGGAATGCCGGCGCGGGCGCGGCCGCGTCGAGCGGGCCCAGGACATCGCCGCGTGCGCGGGGTCCCCCTGCGGCAGCTGGCAATGGTCTCGCAGACAGGGCGCCTACACTTCCGCTCATTCGCCGTAAATGCAAAACGCCGACATGCAAAATCCATAGATGTGGGGGCTGGGATCGGTTTCCCACTGTTCATGCTGTCTTCGCCCCACCCACCCACCGGCGTTGTCACACGACGAGCAGGTGGAATAGCATTATTGTTCGCCTTCCAGGCGTTGCTACGTGGCGAATAAGACGGGCTACAACATGTTGTGCCCCAAGGCGTTGCCATGTAACGTGTAGGATGTTCCGTTTCCGCTGTGTTGCATTGGAACTGCATTGCATTGCATTGCGTTGGATTGCATTGGCATTAAATTACGTTTGCATTGCATTGCAGTGCAGCGCAAGGGCAGCGCGTTGCGTTGCATTGTACTCGTAATTGCACGGGAGCTTGTTTACAGACAAACCAAATACGAGTTGACCACCAACAAACGCCCAAAGTGGCCAACCAGCCCAACGATCAGCAACAAACCAGCCTGCCTACCAAACAACCAGCCAACCAAGCAGCCAGGTAACCAGCTAATCAACCAACCAACGAACCGACCAACCCATCCCGTGGCATGATTGAGGATACCTCACACCGCGGGGCCAGGATCAGATTTGCTTAACCCAACAGTCAGCGAGATAAAAATGTTGACCCGGCAGCCAAACGGCTAACCAACCAGCAAGCCGGCCACACTTTGGGGCGCTGCTTGAGAATGTCTCACACAGCGGGCCCTGGAATAAAATGTCTTGACCCCGAGTCCGCCACCGTGCCGCTCTGCATGGAGCGGGCGTGCCCTCAGGTCCGTTGCCTCATCCCCAGAGCCTCAATCCTCGATCCTGAGGGTTCTCAAGGCCCCAGACCCCGAATCCACAAATCTCCATGGGCTCACCCGCATGACCCATGGACCTCGGATCCTCTCCCGGCGTGACATTTTCGGGCTCAAGAGGGCGCCAAGACGGGCCAAGAGGGCCCCAAGAGGCCCCCAAGACGGTCCAAAGAGGCCCCGAGTGGACGAACGATCGTTCCAAGACGCCCAAGATGGATGGCCCCCAGACGGCCCCAACGGCGTCCATCTAGGACGATCCAAGAAGTTTCCAAGATTACTCCCATGAAGGCCCCAAGAGGCGAAATTAATTGATGTGACTTCAATTATTGAACATATTTTGCTCTCGCGCATTTTCGGCTTTCCGACGCTCCAAAACGGCCCAAGAGCCCTCCAAGACCGGCCCAAGACTGCCCAAGGGCACCAACACGGCCCAAGAGGGCTCCCAGACGGCCCCAGAGACGCCCCAGACGGCCCAGTGGAGCCCAAAGTCAACCCAGAAGGGCCAAGAGGGTGAACTTGAACCGAAAATCCGCTGCTTCCGCCCCAAGGGGGACCCAGGAGGCCCCAAGGAGGCCCCAAAAAGCCCCCAAAAGACCCACAACAGACCCCCAAGAGGCCCCGAAGAGGCCTCGAAAAAGCCCAAAAACGGCCTCCAAGAGGCTCACAACGGCCCCCAAAAGGCCCCTGAGAGGCCTCCAGCGACATCCCAACGAGCCATATGACCCACAACACAGGCACGATGGCGGTATGGGCCGAAGGCCAGTCGATGAATGTTAGCCAGCGTGGACCCCACACAGTGTACGTGGTCATATATGTGGCGCTATTAATGTGATGCACTATCTGTGACGCGAACTATGTGGAGCAATATATGTGGTGCAATCGATGTGGTCCAAAATATGTTGTGCAACATATGTTGTGCGATCTGAGACATACAATATGTGTTGTGCAATCTATGTGGTGCAACACGTGGAGTGCAATGGGGTGTATGTATCGGGACACCTGCCCCGAGATGTCCAAGCTCGCAAAAAGAGGCACATTGACTGCAAAAGAAGAGTCTGCAAAAGCGGTGTGTTGATTGTGGGCAACTCCCCGCTGCTGACGAACCTCGCTCTTCTGCGCACCCCTCCCCGGGCGGTGACCGCACCGAGCGCCAGAGGACAGAGGTGCTCGATCTGAAGAATTGCCCGGACAGCCACAGTGACAGCCCCGAGCCGCCAATCATCCTCCTCTTCCTCCTCCTCCTCCTCCTCCTCCTCCTCCTCCTCCTCCTCCTCCCCTCCTCCCTCTCCTCCTCCTCCTCCTCCCTCCCTCCTCCTCCTCCTCCTTCTCCCTCTCCTCTTCCTCCTCCTCCACCACCTCCTCTCCCTCCTCCTCCTCCTCCTCCTCCTCCTCCTCCTCCTCCTCCTCCTCCTACTCCTCCTCAAGTTCTGGCAGGAGAACTCCTGCGTTGGTTTTGTGGTGGATTGCCAGCCGCTTGCCGAAACTGCATGCGGGCATGAGCCATTGAACAACAACAAGCTTGCTCCAATTTTCGGTCGTGTCACCAACTCCCCTGCTCTGCTTCTTTCAGAATGGGCTGACGCCGCCGTGGCTTGTTTCCGACCCGGACGTACGGCACCTGAGGGAACACAATCGAATCGCAGATTATACAGTCAATTGCACAATGGAATTGGGACAGAGCTGGCTCAAAAAGGTGCCGCCAGCAATCCCGGATTTTTCTCCGTGCGAGGCGAATTGATCTGCCACTCCGACGGCGGAACTCGGACGCAAAATTGCTCTGCTTCTGGCTGGGTGTTAGAGGCGATTGTCACGCGAGCCAGATACCGGAGCACCTTCCCAGTCGCATTCCGAGGTGTATTTTCAGCACCCTATTTCATCCTTCACCGCTGAAGCGGTAGCGCTCGATGACGCCATCCAGTACTTGTCCAGACTACTTTCCAAACAATGGTCTGCCAAGCGTGCCCGAATTTCTTAAGCAATATTCAGCTTCCAATATGAGTTGTAATTGTATGATATCGTAACACTGTCTCTGGTACTCTTGGCCTGTCACGGTGGGTGATCAGAGGCGTGGAAAAGAAAGAACAAATGTGTATGAATACATATATGTGTGTGTTGCAACCTATGTGATGCGATATAATTGGTTGTGCAATATATATATATATATAAACATACATACATACATGTATCTACATATTTACTAGAACCATTGCGCGCGCTTCGCGCGCGCGATGGTTCTAGCAGACCCCAGGCCTTGACGAATTCACTGCTCCACTGAAGTAGTGGACCACAGTCCACGCATGCCAATCTGCATTCCGAAAGGCCTTCGAGGAAAATGGTTGTATAGGGGGGCGGAGGCCGTATGAATCGGGTTCCCAGAAGGCCTTCTGGGAGCATGGGTTTGGGGGGCCTCTTGGGGAGCCTGTTGGGGCGTGCCGTCGTAGTCGTCGTCGTCGTCGTCGTAATGTCGTCGTCGCCTATTGGGGCGCGCCGTCGTCGTCGTCGTCGTCGTCGTCGTCGTCGTCGTCGTCGTCGTCGTCGTCGTCGTCGTCGTCGTCGTCGTCGTCGTAATGTCGTCGTCGCCTATTCGTCGTCGTCGTCGTCCGTCGTCGTCGTCGTCGTCCGTCGTCGTCGTCGTCGTCGTCGTCGTCGTCTTCGTCGTTTCGTCGTCGTCGTCGGTTCAAGAAGGCACTTGGGGCAACTTTGTGCACGATCTGCGGAGGGCCGCGAGAAGGCGATCAGTCATGTTCCCGATCAACTTCCCAGACATCCTGTAGCATGATGGTACTTCGAAGTCTCCGGAGACTCGCGGGCCCGATGTCCCCGGAAGGCTTTCGACATGGTTTGTTGGGGTGTGTTGGGGGTCTCTTGGGCGTTCCCTGGGGGCCCCTTGGGGGCCTCCGGGAACTCTCGGGCCCATGATGAACCATGTCCCTGGAAGGTTTTCTGGGGACATGATTTCTTGGGGTGTGTTGGGGGGCCTCTTGGGCGTTCCCTGGGAGCCCCTTGGGGGTCTCTTAGGGCTTCCTGGGAACCTCTTGGGCGCCTCACGGGGCTTCGTGGGAGCCTCTTGGTGGCCTCCGGGGGCCTACAGGCGGCCTAGGAGCCAGAGACCTCGAAATATCGGTTGGCGGTCCCCCTCTGGGCCCTCTCTTGGGGAGCTCTTGGGGCACAGTTGGGTTGTCTGGGGAGCCTCCTGGGCCGTCTTGGGGCCCTCTTCGGGGCCTCCTGGCCCGTCTTGGAGCGATCTGAAGGGCCTCCGAGCGAGGCCGTGAGGGAGCGCTGGGAAGCGGGGAAAGCGAGAACGCCTAAATCCTTCAAAAACCATCGGAAAATTAGTGAATCTTGCCTCTCAAGGCCCTCTTGGGGAGCCTCTTGAGTCCGTCCTGGAGCGTGTTGGAGTCCTCGTCGGCCGTCTTGAGGGCAGCTTGGGCGTCTTCGGGGCATCTTGGGACCGTCTAGGGCCCTCTCGGGACCTCATTAGCCTGTCGTGGCCTGCTTCGGGGCGGGCCCGGGCCGCCTCGGGACCCCTCTGGGCCTTCTCTTGGCGCGCTCTTGGGGCACACTTGGGTTGTCTGGGGAGCATCCTGGGCCGTCTTGGGGCCCTCGTCGGGGCCTCGTGGGCCTTCTTGGAGCGATCTGAAGGGCCTCCGAGGCCATGAGGGAGCGCTGGAAAGCGGGAAAAGCGAGAACGCCAAAATCCAAAACACTCGGAAAATGAGTGAATCTTGCCTTCCAGGGCCTTCTTGGGGAGCCTCTTGAGTCCGTCCTGGAGCGTGTTGGAGTCCTCGTCGGCTGTCTTGAGGGCATTTGGGCGTCTTCGGGGCCTCGTGGGACCGTCTTGGGCCCTCTCGGGACCCCCTTAGCCTATCGTGGCCTGCTTCGGGGCGGGCTCGGGCCGCTTCGGGAGCTCTGGACCCCCCCCCCGCAACCCCCAGTGGGCACCGATGAGGGGAACAGGCAGCGGCCCGCCCAGCCCCCCCCCGGCCAACTCCGAGATAGAGAATCATGTTCCCGGGAAGCTCTCCGGGAGCATAATATTTGTTCGGTTCTCTTAAGAGGGGGGCCTCTGGGGGCTTACCGAGGGGCGCCTTTTGGCCTTGTCGGCAAGCCTATTGGAAACATGGTTGGGGCGGTGGGCGGAAGAATCATGTTCCCGGAAAGCTATCTGGGAAATACGATTTACAGAAGTGTCTTGGGGGCCCGCAGGGGGCTTCCCTGGGGGGCCCTTGTGGGGCTTCCGGGGGGCCTCTTGGGAGCCTCACGGGGCTTCTTGGGAGCCTCTTGATGGCCTCCGGGGGCGTCCTAGGAGCCTCTCAGGCTGGAGACCTTGAAATGTCGCGCTCTTCGGGACCTCTTGGGCCGCTCTTGGGGCTCTCTTGGGACGCTCTCGAGGCCCTCTTGACTTATCTGGGGAGTCTCCTGGGCCGCCGTCTTGGAGCGATCTGAAGGGCCTCTGACGCGGTCCGGGACCGTGGGGAGGTGAACGTGGGAGAGCGCAACAATGCTTCAAAAACCATTGGAAAATGTATGATTTTCGGCTTCGGGGCGCTTTGGCAGCGTCGTCGGCCGTCCTGAGGCAATTTTCGGCGTGTCCAGGGCCTCTGGAGTCTTTGGGCGTCCTGGGAACCTGGAAATCATGTTCCCGGACAGGCTTCCGGGAACATGATTTCGAACGAGGCCCTCTTGGGCCTCCCTGAGGCCGTCTTGGGGGCCTCCTGGGCCAGCTTTAGGGCCTCTTGGGCCGTCTTGGGGGGGTCCGTCAGCCCCACAGGACGACCCTTTTGGGCCGTCTTGGGCCCTCTTGGGTCTCTCTTGGGCTGTCTTTGGGCTCCTCGGGGGCGTCTGGGGCACTGCGAAGACGAAGCCAGCGAGCTTGCTGAAAATGTATGTTTTTTGCCTCTTGAAGGGCCTCTTGGGGCCCTCTTCGGCCATCTTCAAGCCATCTCGGGCCCTCTGGGGCCTCGCTGAGGCTGTCTTGTGGGCCTCTTGGGCGTCCTGGGAACCCGGAAGTCATGCACCCAGAGAGGCTTCCGGGAACATGATGCCGATCGAGGCTCTCTTGGGCCTCCCTGAGGCAGTCTTGGGGGCCTCCTGGGCCAGCTTCGGGGCCTCTTGGGCCGTCTTGGGGGGGTCCGTGAGCCCCACTGGCCGACCCTTTTGGGCCGTCTTGGGCCCTCTTGGGTCTCTCTTGGGCTGTCTTGGGGCACCGCGGGGGCGTCTGGGGCACTGTGAAGACGAAGCCAGCGAGTATGCTGAAAATGCATGTTTTGCACAGGAAATGGGCCGATGTTTGCCTCTTGAAGGGCCTCTTGGGGCCCTCTTCGGCCATCTTCAAGCCATCTCTGGCCCTCTGGGGCCTCGCTGAGGCTGTCCTGGGGCCCAGTAGGGGGCCCTGAGAGCCCGGAAGTCATGTTCCTGGAGAGGCTTCCGGGAACATGATGCCGATCGAGGCTCTCTTAGGCCTCCCTGAGGCCGTCTTGGGGGCTTCCTGAGCTGGCTTCGGGGCCTCTTGGGCCATCTTGGGGGGTTCCGTGAGCCCCACAGGGGGGCCCTCTTGGGTCTCTCTTGGACTGTCTTGGGGCTCCTCGGGGGCGTCTGGGGCACTGCGAAGACAAAGCCAATGAGTATGCTGAAAATGTACGTTTTACAAGGATGGGCCGATGTTTGCCTCTTGAATGTCCTCTCGGGGCCCTCTTCGGCCATCTTCAAGCCATCTCGGGCCCTCTGGGGCCTCGCTGAGGCTGTCTTGTGGGCCTCTTGGGCGTCCTCGGAAGGTGGAAATCATGTTCCCGGAGAGGCTTCAGGGAACATGATTTCGAACGAGGCCCTCTAGGGCCTCCCTGAGGCCGTCTTGAGGGCCTCCTGGGACGGCTTTGGGGCCTCTTGGGCCGTCTCGGGGGGGTCCGTGAGCCCCACAGGACGACCCTTTTGGGCCGTCTGGGGCCCTCTTGGGTCTCTCTTGGGCTGTGTTGGGGCTCCGCGGGGGCGTCTGGGGCACTGTGAAGACAAAGCCAGCGAGTATGCAGAAATAGATGTTTTGCAAAGGAAATGCGCCGATGTTTGCCTCTTGAAAGCCCTCTTGGGGCCCTCACGGGCCCTCTTCGGCCGCTCTTGGGCGTCTTCGGGGCCTCTTCAGGCTTTCGTGACCATCTGTACGGCCCGCGTGGCCTGTCGTGGGCAATTTGGAAGCGGCCCGGGGCAGTCCCCGGGGGTCTGTGACCCCCCCAAAGGTTCGGAGGGGCGGCCATGGGGGATGACGGCACCGATTTGCCCCCCCCCCCGGCCTACTCATATACAAGTGGCACGTGTGTGCCCAGGCTCATACAACAAGCTGAAGGGGCGTTTGAAGCAGGAGTGACATGCAACAGCGAAGTCGCACTCGAGCGCAAGTGGGGTTGCCACACCTTGCGATGTGTGTACCAGGGCCCCCCAGGAAGCCTCAGGAGGCCCGACTTGGATACCAGAAGAGGCTCCAGGAGGCCCCAGGATTGTGAGTGTGTGTGTGTGTGATGTGTGCTTTGTGTGGTGCGTGCTTTTTGCGTGTTGTCGGTGTTGTGTGTGTATGTTATGTTTGTCTAGCGTGTGATGTGTTGGGCGTGATTTGTGTCTCTGTGTGTGCATGTAGTTCTGAAGCCCCAGGAGGCCCCAGGAGGCCCCAGGCGGCCTCAGCAGGCCCAGGAGAACTCCAGGAGGCTCCGAGGCGGGGTCTGGGGTACCAGAAGGTCCAGAAAGCCCCAGGAGGCCCCAGGAGGTTCCAGGAGGCCCCCAGGAGGCTCCGAGGAGGGGTCTGGGGCTCGATTTTGGGAGGATGTCTCAGGCGAAACCGCCATTCTCTGAGAATCGGAGTCAAAATCATTGAAATTACCATGTGTTTTGAAGGTTTTATGATAAAATGTTGGAAATCCTATGTGTTTTTGGACCCTGACGTCACGATCTGCGTGAGGGGTGCCACCGATTTTCAGAATTTCGAGGATGTCCCGAGCGAAACGGCCAGAAAAATCGCGAACGACGGACGCATTAATCGCCTCTGAGCTCTACTCCCTCGGAGAGGTGCGTATGAGAATATATATATATATATATATATATATGAATATGTGTGTATGTATATATATATATGTGTGTATATATAGCGCAGTACATGTTGTGCAATATATGTGGTGCAGTCTATGCTGTGGGTGATCGAAAAACGCGCGGCAGGCGCGAGGTCTGTCGTCATGCAAGCTATGGAGTGCAATCCAACGGCGGCGACGGGACGCGCCGAGGCGGCGACAGGGCGGTGACGGGGCGGCGACGGCGGCCGCATAGCCGCCAGACCGAAGACACGCCCCAGACGATAGGCGGCGACGAGGCGGCGACGGGGCGGCAACGGCGGCCACAGAGCCGCCAGACCGAAGACACGGCCCCGCTCCTTACAACAGAAGCAAGAAACCCTGAGTGCAAGCACTGTTTAGGGGATTTCTCTCAGCTCGGACAAAAGAACAGATGTTTTTACCCCCGAAAGGATTCGCAGGTCTTAGCACTGCGCCCTGCGGAGACTCGGGATTATGCTTCTGTTCTATGGTGAGCGGGCGGGTGGGCAGGAGCGAGACGGCCGTCCTGGACCTCTCCCCATACCCCCTTCCCTGGGTTTGGAGGGGGGGCGCGAGCGGTCAGAGCGCTCCATGTAGCCTGAGATGGCGCCAAGAGAGCTCCAGGTGGCCCAGGATGGCTTCCAGGATGGCACAATATGTCTCAAGATGGCCTCAGGCAGGCATCCAGGATGTCCCAAGATGGCTCCAAGAAGACTCCAAGATAGCTCCAAGATCGCTAAAAGGAGCTCCAAGATGAGCTCAAGCAGGCTCAAAGACGGCCCAAAGAGCGCCCAAGAGCGCCCCGCGCCCTTTCTGGTCCTCCTCCTCCTCCTCCTCCTCCTCCTCCTCCTCCTCCTCCTCCTCCTCCTCCTCCCCGCACGCTGGGGGGCAGAGGGAGGATGAGGGCAGTGTAAGGTTCGGCCATGAGCCTGAGAATTATCGTCTGCTCTGCCTGTACCAGGGGACGAGCTATATCGGCTTCAAGCCATTGGCAGGTCAGTCGAGGTGTCTTGCCCCTTCTTGGTGCATGCTTGTCTTGCCGACCTTTCCATACAGCGTACAATAAGAACGGCCCATCTCTGAGCAGGAGTGGGTGGCATGCGAGAAGGCACTCGTTGGAGATCAACAGGTGCCCCTTTCATCGGCGGCCCTGCAACTCCCCAACGAGACAGCTGCCAGGAACAGCCAGCCTCGAATCGGGAAATCGGACCAGAACAGCATGTGCATCGAATCGGGACGCATCGGCACGAAGCCGGACTAAGATCGGATCGGCCGCACCAGGATGCATAACAGCGCCGCGCAAGCATCGGCCCGCATCGGAGCGAATCGAAGCGAGCTGGCCAGAACCCAGATTCGAATCGGATTGGACCCCAGCCGGCGGGGTGCCGGGTTGAAGGGGCCCACAAGCACACGAATACATTCACACACAAATCCCAGGAGCCCCCATAGATTCACATAGTTTCTGGGCTTCTGGCTTCCCCCCCGACGATGAATTGTGTCTGTGCGCCTTTCTCCCTCCTGACAGGTGCTGCCAGCCAGTCGAACGCCATGGCACGGCGGACCGGCGCCGCCCGAGAACTGGAGCCCCTCCAGAGCCTCAGGGTGCTCCTTGTCGCAGCGTCTTGACTGCACCTGCCTGGTGTTCCTCCCCTTCCCTTCTAGCTTTATGTCGGGCGTGTCCCCCTACGGGGGGATTCTCGACGAAAAATAAAAGATACCCCAAATATGCCCCAAACAGGTTTAAAAATACTCGAAACATAGTCCCCAGACTATTTTTGGAGTATTTTGGGATTATTTTTGGGTTGTTTTATTTTTCGTCGAAAATCCCCATGTAGGGGGACAGGCCCGACATAATTCTAGCTCCTTGGCCAGGGTGGAGGGGGTGCTTACGAGTGCGCCAGGGTTTGACTTGAGACCTCCCCAATGGGGTCCGAGTGGTTGGGGTCGGAGGATCGCGCCGCATCACCGATGCATCGTGGATGCACCGGTGATGTATCGGCCACGTCGGTGATGCATCGGCGACGTTGGCGTGGAGAAAATCGGCCTCCAAATCGAGCCAACGATGCACCGGCGATGCCACGCGATCCTCCGCCATCAGGCCGCATTTGGGAGGCATGGATTCGCCCAGATCTGGCCACAGCGTCAGCGTCAAAGCAGCAAGATGAGAGCGGTGACTTACTTGCTTAGCTCTGGGCAGCGAAGGGTACGGGAACAGTCCAAGCCTGTGAAGCCAGCGAGACTATTCAAAGACTGCTGCCGAGTGAGAACGGTGACGACGACCACCGCCACCGCCACCACTCAGGGGGACGTAAGACCCGGGTACAGGGGACTCGGAAATCCCCGACGAGGTCGTCAAAAAAATGACGAGGCCGAGCCTGCATTTTGACGAGGCCTCCCGCTGCAGACATCCCACGAAACTCCTCCTCGTCAAAATCCGAGGCGCGGTCGTCAAAAAACGATGGCGAACCCGAGTCCTGGCAAACCCGGGTCTTACGCTCCACCACCACCACCACCACCACCACCACGCTGCCGCGCCTCGCGGCAAGCTCGCCACTGGGACAGGTTGTGTGCTGCGTTGGCGGCGGAGAGCTCCCGGAGCGAGGGGATCTTGGGCCGAGGCGGCAGCGGGCGGGATCGGCGATCGCGCTGCACGCGAAGGGAGGGGACGCCAGCTCCCCAAAGAGAGGAGGAGGAGGAGGAGGAGGAGGAGGAGGAGGAGGATCCAGGTCGAGGATCGAGGGTTGTAGCCGTCCTTCGTCAGTTTGGGGCATCCCGAAGGCTGTAGCCGTTCTTCGTCAGATTGGGTTCCAGGAGGCTTCTGGTCGCCGCGGCTTCGTTCCCTTCGAAATCCTAGCCAAAACGCATCCCGTGTCAAGTCCAGGAGCAGATATATGATCGGGGAGACGTAAAACTCGGGCTCGCGGGACTCGGATTGGCATGACGGGCCCATCATGAAAATGACGAGACCCAGTCTGAGATTTGACGCGAGCTCCCACTGCAGAAGTCCCGCAAAAACTGGACCGTCCAAACCCAGAACGCGCTCGCCAGAAAGCGCCGGTGCTCCGGCGCACTCGATCCCCACGTTTCCCCGATGTGGGGAGGGGAGAGAGGAGGCGAGAGAGGAAGAGGAGGCGACAAAGAGGACAAAAGGCAGCACGAGGACGGGGAACAGCGGACCCAGACATCCGGCTGCTTCAATTTTTAATGCGCGGACCCAGAAGGTCCGGACCCCTTCCCCAGGACCGGTTCTTCGTCCAGGCGTTTTTTGACGCTCCCGAGGCCCGGCGAGGGCCCCCCGAGGCCGAAAGTAGGGGCACAAAAAGTGGCATCAACAGAAAAACTCGGAGGTCCGCGCGGACTTCTCGGATCGGCGCTGGACCCCCCTCCCTGGCGCGCGGAGCGCGCCAGGGGCGGCGCCGGAGGCGCCGCCGGGGGGGCCCCAGCGCCGATCCGAGAAGTCCGCGCGGACCTCCGAGTTTGTATGTTTCTGCCACTTGTTGTGCCCCTGGAGAGCTGCCAGAAGCCGCCCGCTCCGATTTGCCTGGAGCGTCGGATCCCAGGGGAGGGGAGGGGCCGGGGCGGAGGAGCGCCAGCAGCACGAGCACGAGCACGAGCAGGAGCAGGAGCAGCAGGGCGGCGGGGGGCGGCGGGGGGGCCCGGCTCGAGGAGGGGGGCGGCATCGAGCAGGCAGCGAGCACACGTCGCCAACAGGGCTGGGCCTAACGTTGCTTCTCGTTTTGGTTTCGTTTCGGTTTTCGGTTTGCTCGAAGAACCAAACGTTTCGTTTCGGTTGTGTGTCGTTTGTTCGTTTCGTTGTGTTTCGTTTTCGCGTTGGTCATGTTTCGTTTGTTCGTTTCGTTTTGTTTCGTTTTCGTTTCGTTGTGGTTTTGTTTAGTTTTTCGTTTTGCACCTCCATGCCAAAACCAAGAACAAAACACAGCCGAAGTCCAGCCCAGCAGCGTTCAGGTCCAGCCCTGATCGCCGACACAGACCGGCGACGGGTATTTTGCTATTTTGCCCGGACAGAACACCTGGGCGACACAACCCGAAGGGAGGTGCCCAAGGCGCCTGCATGCATTCACATGCAGTCGGACCTCGCAACACGAACGGGGGCACGGACCCGCCCCAGGCGTTAACCGCGCCGCCGTTGCGAGGTGCCTCGAGATGCCACCCCGAGACACGGCCACCAGCACCACCCCCACCTGGCCGCCGAGACCGGCGACGGGCCTCGGATGGCGAATCCGCGCGCTCCTGGGCGGGGCGGGCCATCGGGCCCCGATCGGCGACCAGTGGGCGATTGGGGGTGCATCTCCCCACCCCCCTGCTGCTGCCGCGCTCCTGGGCGGGGTGGGGTTTGTCGGGCCCGGACCGGCGACGCGGGGGCGATTGGGGGTGCATCTCCCCCCCCCCCCCCCGCTGCTGGCGCGCCCCTGGGTGGGGTGGGGTTCGTCGGGCCCCGACCGGCGAGGAGGGGGCGATTGGGGGTCCTGAAGGGGCCCCAGGACACACGAATAAATACACACAAATAACAGGATTCCCTATAGTTTTCCATATTTCCTGCGCTGTTTGTCTTCCCCCCCACTTCCCACATTGTCCCATATTTTTCTAGGGAATCGACGGTTAATTGTGTCTGTGTGCTTTTTTCCCTCCTGAGAGGAGGGGGCGATTGGGGGTCCATCGCCCCCCCCTGAGAGCCAGCTCCCCCCCCCCCCTGCCGGCTCCCCTTTCTTGTGGAGGAGCACCCCAGCCTGGGCGTGCCTTCTCCTCCCCATGGTGCTCAATCGGGCGGGGGGATCGGGTCGGCAAGGCGGGAGGATGAGATACGGAAGAGAGGAGGAGGAGGAGGAGGAGGAGGAGGAGGAGGAGGAGGAGGAGGAAGAGGAGGAAGAAGAGGAGGAAGAGGAGGAGGAGGAGGAGGAGGATCTACTGGGCCTGAAGGACGTACTGGGCGCCGCAGCCGCTCCGTAGCGTTCCAAAGCGCTCTGAAACCATTCTGGGCCGCTCTGAAACGACTTATCCCGGTCCAAGCCCCGCCCGAACGGATGCCGTCGTCACCCCTGACCCCTTCGCGCCGAGAAAAAAAGCACGACGCGGGTGCTCGATAATTCCAGAAACTGTTTGACCGTAAGTAGGGGCCTCCCAGATAGGGTCCGAATAGATGGGGTCAGAAGGTCGCGCCACATCGCCAACGCATCGGCGATACATCGAGGGTGCATCGGCAATGCATCGGCGACGTCGGCGATGTATCGGCGACGTCAGAGTGGAGAAAGTCGGGCTCCGCACCGAGCCGCATCGGCGATGCATCGGCGATGCGGCGCGATCCTCCGACACCATCTAGTCAGACCCCATCGGGAAGACCTAAAGCAGACGACCTGCGTCTTCTGTCGAAGTCTGTAGTAAGGACGGGCGGTGAGGACACAAGGGCCTCGGGCGCCGAAGCTGGCACTCTTTTCGGGCGGCGGGCTGCCAACACCCCGAGGGGCACTGGCCAGTGAAAACCGCGAAGGGCGGGCCGCGGAAGCAAGGACGCCGGGGCTCCCCAGGGACAACCGCGCGTCCTTACTATCAGTTTTGAAGGGCACGTTCTGCGGAGGGGCGCGAGCCCCTCCGCATCCAGAGTGGTGCCCCAGCCCAGCCCCCGCCCGGACCGCGGCGCCCGCGCGCCCGCCCCGAGCGGAGACCGCCGCCCGCCGTGGCGCCCGGGCGCGCGCGAGCGGCGCGGGCGCGCGCTCCTTGATGTCCTCGGGGATGACGCCGACGCAGGCCACGTACTCCTGGGTTCGGCGAGGGCCCCGGCGCCGCGCCCGGCGGGGGGGGGGGGTGGCCGCGAGGCCGCGGGGTCGGGGGGCAGGAGGGGGAGAGGGGAAGGAGAGGGGAAGGAGCAGGGAGGCGCGGGAGGAGGGGAGCAGGAGGAAGGAGGAGGGAGGGAGGTGGAGGGAGGGAGGCGGAGGACCAGCCAGAGGGGCAGGAGGAGCGGGATAAGTAAGGTCCGAAGCGGAGGGCCGTGCCCGCCTCAGCATAAGCCGAGAAGGCCTTCGCTCAAGACGCTGACCTGCACATGTCACATGTTGCCGTCGAGGAGGACGCCGAAGAGACTCTCCACGGGGAGGATGGTCCGACAGGGTACTATCGCCATCCCCCTGCCGCCCTCCCCCAAGTCCTCCCGCACGATGTTCCCGAGGGGGTCGGAAGGCGAGCGTCGGGCGCGGCCCATCGCAATCGATGCGGACGCGGCCGCCACTGCCGCCGACCTCGCGCCCGCACGCCCCCCTCGCCCACGCGGGGTGGCGCCGCCGCCGAGAGGCAGCGCTCCGCAGTGTGCCGCCACATCCTGGAAGGCGCGGCGGGGACGGGCGGCGCCGCGGGGGCAGCGACGGCGGGCCCCGCAGGAGGCCCCCGGCGGCGCGCGCGCTGCGCTGGGCCTCGCGGTGCTGGGACATCAGCCCAGCAGCGGCATGCGTCGCCCGGGGAGCGCCACGGAGAGCGTCCTGCGGCACTCGCGCACGGCGGGAGCCCTGCGCATCGGCCTGCGACGCGACAGCGGCAGGGCCTGCGGCGACGTTCTCGAGCCGAGTGGAACTCGAGCCAGACCGGCTGCGGACGGCAGGAGGAGCGGGACCCAGACCCCCGACGTCATGATTTTTCCATTACGTCGACCCTCGAGGTCTCGCCCCACTCCCTGGGACCGGTTTGTCGTCCTGAGTCGTTTTTTGACGGTCCCGAGGCCCAGTAACGGCCTCGAGAAGCCGAAAGTGTGGAAACAACTCCCGTCATGATTTTTTCATCCCCCCAGGGGTCTGGGGAGCAGAGCAGGGGGCGGGTCGGGGGGGGGGGGGGGGAAGACGCTAACCCACGGGTGATGGCGTGCCGAAAAAAAGGGAGGTGACCGGTGAGGGGCGGCGGGTCGGTTCCCCCGAGGGCGGGTCGGGCGGCGGGCCCGAACCGGGCGGGCCCGAACTTCGGGCGGGTCCTTTTCCCCCCCCCCCCCCCCAGCAAAAAGCCAAGCACCTCCTCGCGGCCATGCGTGGTTGACTTTGTTCCCTTCTTTCCTCCTCCCTCCCTCCCCCCCACCCCCTCCGCCTCTCCCTCCCCCCTCCCCCTCCCCCTTCCCCTTCCCTCGTTTCCCCCCTTTCCCTCCTCCTCCTCCCTCCCCCCTTCCCCCCCCTCCCCCCCCCTCCTCCTCACGGGCGTCCTCGCCGACGGTCTCGACCTTGGTGACCTTGTTGTCCTCGCAGGCCTCGGCCGAGCGTCGCGGCCGCCGGACGGGAGGGGAGGGAAGAGGGGTCCAGGGAGGGGTCGGGGCAGGGGGGCAAGGAGGGGAGGGGAAGGGGAAGGGGAGAGGGGAGGGGGGCAAGCTGGGCGAGTGCGCGCCATAGCCGACATCCTGCCCCTCCCCACCCGTCCCTGCCAACTGACGTCTCTCTGTCCGCGGACGCATGTCACGGCGGACCCCGAACTCCCAAAACGGCCCCATCGTGCGCAATCAAAAATTCGCCAGCCCAACGGGCAGAGGCGTGCTAAGGTCTCCGGTGACTGGTTGACAACATTTCTAGTTCGCGCGCGCGGGGCGGCCCCTGGGGGTCCCCCGGCGAAAAGTATCCCGACCGCAGCCCGACCAAGTCTACCCAGAGATGGTTTTGATGGCCTTTTTTCGACACCCCTCACGAGGATCGTGGCCTCCGAGGGGGGTACACTCGACTACCCCGCCCCAAGAGGCCCCCAAGAGCCCCCCAAGAGGCCCAAGGGGGCCCCAAGACGCCGCCAAGGAGCCCCAAGAGACCCCCAAGAAGCCCCCAAGAGGCCCCTAGGAAGCCCCAAAGAGGCCCCCAAGAGGCTTCAAAGAGGCCCTATAGAGCGCTCGAGGGCCGGCGGAATGAGCGAAGCGATTAAATAAGAGCTGCGTACAATGGAAGAGGAGGAAAAGCAGGAGGATGAGGAGGATGAGGAAGGAGAAGGGCGAGGACGACCAGCAGCAGCAGGAGCTGGAGTTGAAGGAGTGGGAGGAGCAGGAGGAGCAGGAGGACCAGAGGAAGGCGGAGGAGGGGAAAGGGGGGGCCACAACGATGAAAATGGATTCGGATCCAGACAAGCGGCCCGCGCTGGGGCGAGAGCGCCATTCTCAACGACGGGAGCAACGCGCCGATGAGAAAATGAGGCCCACGCTGCAGCGGGAACGCAATTCTGAATGCCGAAGACAATCAAGTTCTGAGAGAGCATTAAACACTGATGTTTGAAATCCGCCGTGGGAAATTCGCTGAGAGGGCCGAACATCTTTTGGACAGAGTCAGAGGAGACAGGAACGCAATATATCTGCAATGTGCAGCTGTGGAGGGAGGGGGGGCGGGCGGGAGGGGGGACGAAGGAGGGAGAAGGCAGGCACGGATGAAAGTGGGGGGGACACGGAATCTCCTCTCAGGAGGGAGGAGATTAACAAAACAGAACATAAACACACCCTTCCAGAGATCCGCACGGACGTCATAAGTGGGCGCTGCCCCACCCCCCCACCCCACCCCCGGCAACGCCTACGGCGCCGAACCTGGCGCGCCTCGCGCGCTGGGGTCAGGAGGCCCGACGCAGACCCAAGCAATCCGCACGGACCTCCAGAGCTGTACATTTATGCGGCTTGTTCTTGTTCGAGGGGGCGCGGACGCAGCTCACGACCTGTCGGCGCGAGGTGGGAGAGCCTCTGCAATTAGCACCAGGAGCTCACTGACTCGGGGCCTCGGCAGTCTGGCCACATCCTCCTCCTGCTCCACCTCCACCTCCTCCTCCTCCTCC
>CAUYUJ010000394.1:0-40000 GCA_963575745.1 Prorocentrum cordatum
CGTAGAGCTTCCCTTAGCTAGTTATAGCTGGAAGCTAAGAGTAATTCCGGCGCGCTGGAGAGCTAGTTGGCAAGAAAAATCTCGACGGACCTTTTGCTGACTTTTGGTCGGTTGAAAAATTTGTTCTCGAAATTCAACAATTCGTTTGAGCTCTAGTATTTTTTCCCATGATATTCGATCTTATTCCCGCTCGCCATCTTGATCTCAGCTCGATCGGGTAACTTTGAAGGCCAAAAAGCAGGCAGGCGGGAACGGCCGTTTCGAGTCATCTTGATACGCGCTGTCGGTTTTCTGAACATAACTCGAGCTTCAGGACAGCTACAAGCTGGTAAGCACAGCTAATGCATGCAGAATGATCAGGCGCGATCGCCTGTTGAACCCAGAGGTCTGAACTCGGTCTGTGAGCCGAGCTAGGGTCGCAAACCTGGTTGTATTATTCGAGTCAACTTGACAGAAACTCTCGGTTTTCTGGTCTTAACTCGAGCTGTAAAACAGCTACAGAGCTGGCAAGCACACCTATCGCAGTCAGAACCATTAGGCGCGTTCGCCTGTTAAATCTAGAGGTCTGAACTCGGTCTGCTAGCCGAGCTAGGTCCGCAAACCTATTCGTATTATTTGGGTCATCTTGATACGCGCTGTCGGTATTTTGTACATAACTCGAGCCGTAGGGCAGCTACAGAGCTCGTAGTCACAGAAATCTATTGGAAATCACCAGGCGCCTTTGTTCGAAGACTCAAGAGCACTGAACTTGGCCTGCTGCCCGAGCTAGGTGCAAAACTATTCGTATTGTTCGAGTCATCCTGAGAAGTGCTGTCGGTATTGCTAGGGAGGCTACAGTGCTTCTGGGGACAGAATCGATTTAGAGACATCATCCGTCTGCAGAAACCAGAGCTCGAAACTTGTCTGCTGCCCGAATGGTCTGCAAAACTACTGTATTATTGGAGTCATCCTGAGAGGTGCTGTCAGTTTTCTGCACTTAACTCGGGCTGTAGGGGGCTGCAGGGCTGGTAATGATAGAAGTCGACTCGCAGACAAGACGCGCCCACCTGTCGCATTGAGAGGAAATAAAATATTTAATATGAGTCGGAATGTTGCTAGGTCCTCCGTGTTATCAACTTCAGTCGAGCTGGAAGCTCTACGAGTCTCCCGGCGGTAACCAAGGTTGACGGTTTACCGCCGGCGTCCAGTTGTGAAAACTTCAGTTTTTGTTTTTCAAGCCAACTAGCTCTCCAGCGCGCCGGAACTTGTAACGTCCAAAACCCAGATAGCGAAGCCAAGCGCGGAACGCCGCACGGGGACCCCTGCCAGGCCGCCTGAAACGATGCGCGGGACGCTGGACACCTCGCAGGAGACGCTTGCACGGGCGCCGTTTAAGATGCGTGGGGCCCTGCAAAGCGCGCAAGGAAGATCTGCCTAGGAGCCTGGAAGAACTGCCGAAGCTCTTCCGAAGCTCTGCCGTAGCGTTTCGCGCACCCTGGAGCCACGCGTATTGGGAAACGCTAGGAAGCCACGCTCCCGGACCCGCTGCGAACTCCGGCGAGTTGCTCCGACGATCGTGGACCGGCGGAGGTGGGCGTGTCCTCCTCACCACCCACCTCCGGCTTCTTCTCTGAAACCCTTAGCTCTCCAAGGAGCTATCCGGGAATTACTCTTAGCTTCCAGCTATAACTTGCTAAGGGAAGCTCTGCGAGTTACTCGTAAGCTTCCAGCAACTAGCTTGGGGGAGCTCTACGAGTCACTGGCGATGCTCTTCCGAAGCTCTGCCGAAGCGCTTCGCGCACCCTGGAGCCACGCGTATTGGGAAACGCTAGGAAGCCGCGCTCCCGGACCCGCTGCAACCTTCGGCAGGGCGCTGCGAGAATCGTGGACCGGCGGAGGTTGGCGTGTGCTCCCCACCACCCACCGCCGGCTTTTTATCTGGAGCCCTCAGCTCTCCAAGGAGCTATCCGGGAAATAACTTGCTAAAGGAAGCTCTACGAGTTACTCTTAGCTTCCAGCAATAACTGGGCGCCGGCGGTAAACCGTCAACCTTTCTTACCGCCGGGGGACTCGTAGAGCTTCCTGACAATATATAGTGTGGAGAAGAATTTTAGAGAACGACTATTTTTTCAGCCCAAGCGATTATAAACTTCTCAAGATGACTATAACAAAACACACGAAAAAGTTTCCCAATCGAGCTCGAGTATGAAACCGAGTTGAGACCTCTGAATGCGACAGGCGGATCGATTCCTGTGATTACCAGCTCTGCAGCCCCCCATACAGCCTGAGTCAAATGCAGAAAACCGAGAGTACCTCTCAGGAGAACTCGAATAATACAACAGTTTCGCGGATATGGTTCGAGCAGCAGACCGAGTTCCGAGTTCTCGGTTCGACGAACGGACGCGCCTGATCTCTCGAAATCGATTCCTGTGACGAGCAGCACTGTAGCCCTCCCCCAGCACGATTTAAGAGAAAACCGAGAGCACTTCTCAAGATCACTCGAACAATACCAATAGGTTCGCGAACCTAGCTCGGGGAACAGGCTGAGTTCAGAGCTCTTGATTCAACAGACGAACGCGCCTGATAATTCTCAATCGATTTCTGTGATTATCAGCTCTGTGGATGCCCTACAGATCGAGTTAAGTACGAAAAACCGAAAGCGTCTGCTACAATGACTCAAATAATTCGAATAGGTTTGCGACCCTAGCTCGGCTAGCAGACCGAGTTCAGACCTCTGGATTCAACAGGCGAACGCGCCTGATCATTCTGAATGCATTAGCTGTGCTGACCAGCTCTGTAGTTGTCCTGAAGCTCGAGTTATCTTGAGAAAACCGACAGCGCGTATCAAGATGACTCGAAACGGCCGTTCCCGCCTGCCTGCTTTTTGGCCTTCAAAGTTACCCGATCGAGCTGAGATCAAGATGGCGAGCGGGAATAAGATCGAATATCATGAGAAAAAATACCAGAGCTCTAACGAATGGTCAAATTTCGAGAACAAAATTTTCAACCGACCAAAAGTCACCAAAAGGTCCGTCGAGATTTTTCTTGCCAACTAGCTCTCCAGCGCTCCGGAACTGGGAACCGGCGGTAAACCGTCAACCAGTTATCGCCGGGACCCTCGTAGAGCTCTCTTCCCACACCGCGCTCCTCAGAACATGGAGAACAAGCTTCTGGAGTGCGAAACGAAGGAATCGAAAAATCACGTTTTTCTGTTTTCATCCGAAGTCGGTTCCTCCAAGTGTTTTGATAGAAATACTGTACCTACGAACCTGAAAATTTTGCTGACAGATGCGTCTCAACCCACTACAGGTGCGAAAAATCCGTTTTCTCAAAATGAATTGTCAAATATCTTTCAAAAAGTTGCAAAACCACCCAAAAATTATCACTTTGTCCTTTCTCGTCGGGTCGACCAACTAGCTCTACCCCGCGCCGGAATTCCTCTAGCTCATCGACGACGAAAAGCTCTACGAGGTACTTGCTAAGGGAAGCTCTACGAGTTAAGCCCACGGAAGCTCGCGTGAAGCTCTTGTGGGGTTCCGGGGGGGCTCCCCGGCAGCGTTTCCGAAGCGCTACCAGAAACGCTTCCACGCGTGCCTGAACGCGTGCGGGCACGCGTGGACGCTTGCCGGAAGCTCTCCCGGACCTGTTGCCGGCTCGAACGACCTGCTGCGGGGATTCTGGACCGGCGGAGATGGGCTGCTGGCGGGCACCACCACCGTCCGGCTTCTAATACCTCGTAGAGCTCTTCGTTGTCGATGAGCTAGAGGAATTCCGGCGCGGGGTGGAGCTAGTTGGCCCACCCGGCCGAGGCGGACAATGTGACAACTTAACTCGTAGAGCTTCCCTTAGCTAGTTATAGCTGGAAGCTAAGAGTAATTCCGGCGCGCTGGAGAGCTAGTTGGGAGAAAAATCTCGACGGAACTTTTGATGACTTTTGGTCGGTTGAAAATTTTGTTCTCGAAATTTGACAATTCGTTGGAGCTCTAGTATTTTTTCCCGTGATATTCGATCTTATTCCCACTCGCCATCTTGTTCTCAGCTCGATCGGGTAACTTTGAAGGCGAAGAAGCACTCTGGCGGGATCGGCCGTTTCGAGTCATCTTGATACGCGTTGTCGGTATTTTGTACTTAACTCGAGCTGTAGGACAGCTACCGAGCTTGTAAGCACAGCTATCGCACTCAAGATCATCAGGCGCGTTCGCCTGTTCAATCCATAGGTCTGAACTCGGTCTGCTAGCCGAGCTAGGTCCGCAACCTATTCGTATTATTCGAGTCAACTTGATACGCGTTCTCGATATTTTCTACTTAACTCGAGCTGCAGGGCAGCTTTAGTGCTGGTAAGCACACCTATTGCGTGCAGAATCATCAGGCACGCTCGCCTGTTGAATCGATAGGTCTGAACTCGGTCTGCTAGCCGAGCTAGGTCCGCAAACCTATTCGTATTATTCGAGTCAACTTGATACGCGTTGTCGGTATTTTCTGCTTAACTCGAGCTGTAGGCGTGCTACAGTGCTGGTAAGCACACCTATCACACTCAGAATAATCAGGCGCGTTCGCCTGTTGAATCCAGAGCTCTGAACTCGGTCTGCTGCACGATCGAGAATCACGAAACTGTTCGTATTCCTCCAATCATCTTGAGAGCTATTGTCGGCGTTCTGCACTTAACTCGGGCTGTAGGGTGGCTGCAGGGCGCTTAATCACAGGAATCGATTCGGAGACATCAGACGCGTCCGTCTGTCGCATTCAGAGGTCCGAACTCGGTCTGATACTCGAGTTCGGCTGAAAAACTATTCGTTCTCTGCAATTTTTTTCGACTTTTTATGTTGTCAGGAAGCTCTACGAGTCCCCCGGCGGTAACAAAGGTTGACGGTTTACCGCCGGCGCCCAGTTTGGGTGGTTTTGCAAATATTTGAAAGATATTTGACAATTCATTTTAAGAAAACAGATTTTTCGCACTTGTAAACGTCTATGAGGGCTTCTCTGGCTGAGTATGAGCTCTGTAGGCGCACTTTTACTATCGAAACACTTGGAGGAACCATCTTACCTCGTAGAGCTCTTCGTCATCGATGAGCTAGAGGAATTCCGGCGCGGGGTGGAGCTAGTTGGCCTACCCGGATGAGGCGGACAATGTGACAACTTTTGGGTGGTTTTGCGATTTTTTGAAAGATATTTGACAATTCATTTTGGGAAAACAAATTTTTACTCCGAGCATTGACATATGAACTTTGTTCCCTGAGCAGCTCAGCCTCCTAGAACCATTTTTAATACCAGTTCACTTGGAGGAACCGACTTCATGTTAACTCCGAAACATCTTAACTTCAATTTTTTTTTAGAAAAGCTCCCAGAAGCTCTCGCTTTTATCCTGAGCTCTATTACGGATGCAAGGAGCTCTACGAGGTTTCCGGCGGTGACCAGGTTGACGGTTCACCGCCGGCGCCAGTCTGAAACCCTTTAGCTCTCAGCGAGCTCTCCGGGAATTACTCTTAAGCTTCCAGCAATAATTTGCGGAGGGAAGCTCTACGAGTTACTAGCTCCATCCCGCGCCGGAATTCCTCTAGCTAATCGATGCCGAAGAGCTGTGCGAGATATTTTTCTTGCCAACTAGCTCTCCAGCTCCCTGGAATTACTCTTGAGCTTCCAGCATCGACTTGCTAAGGGAAGCTCTACGAGTTACTAGCTCGACCCCGCGCCGGAATTCCTCTAGCTCATGGACGACGAAGAGCTCTACGAGGTATTACTCTTAAGCTTCCAGCAATGACTTGCTAAGGGAAGCTCTGCGAGTTACTTCCGCGCGTGTCTGCTCGCGTAGAGGCACGCGTGGAAGCTTGCCGGAAGCTCGCCCGGACCCGCTGCGAGGTACCTCGTAGAGCTCTTCGGCAACGATGAGCTACAAGGATTCGGACGCGGGGTGGCCGACCCGGCCCCGACGGACAATGTGCGAACTTTGGGTCGGTTTGACGAACTTTGTGAGAGATTTGAACATAACTCGTAGAGCTTCCCTTAGCAAGTTATTGCTGGAAGCTTAAGAGTAATTCCGGGGAGCTGGAGAGCTAGTTGGCAAGAAAAATCTCGACGGACCTTTTGCTGACTTTTGGTCGGTTGAAAATTTTGTTCTCAAAATTTGACCATTCGTTAGAGCTCTAGTATTTTTTCCCATGATATTCGATCTTATTCCCGCTCGCCATCTTGATCTCAGCTCGATCGGGTAACTTTGAAGGCCAAAAAGCAGGCGGGCGGGAACGGCCGTTTCGAGTCATCTTGATACGCGCTGTCGGTTTTCTCAAGATAACTCGAGCTTCAGGACAACTACAGAGCTGGTCAGCACAGCTAATGCATTCAGAATGATCAGGCGCGTTCGCCTGTTGAATCCAGAGGTCTGAACTCGGTCTGCTAGCCGAGCTAGGGTCGCAAACCTATTCGTATTATTCGAGTCATTGTAGCAGACGCTCTCGGTTTTTCGTACTTAACTCGATCTGTAGGGCAGCCACAGAGCTGATAATCACAGAAATCGATTGAGAATTATCAGGCGCGTTCGTCTGTTGAATCAAGAGCTCTGAACTCGGCCTGCTCCCCGAGCTAGGTTCGCGAACCTATTGGTATTGTTCGAGTCATCTTGAGAAGTGCTCTCGGTTTTCTGTACTTGAATCGTTCTGGGGGAGGGCTACAGTGCTGCTGGTCACAGGAATCGATTTCGAGACACCAGGCGCGTCCGTTCGTCGAACCGAGAGCTCGGAACTCGGTCTGCTGCTCGAACGAGATCCGCGAAACTGTTGTATTATTCGAGTCATCCTAAGAGCTACTCTCGGTTTTCTGCACTTAACTCTGGCTGTATGGGGGGCTGCAGAGCTGGTAATCACAGGAATCGATCCGCAGACATCAGACGCGTCCGCCTGTCGCATTCAGAGGTCTGAACTCGGTTTCATACTCGAGCTCGATTGGAAAACTGTTCGTTTGTTTTGTTAGAGTCATCTTGAGAGGTCTATAATCGCTTGGGCTGAAAAACTAGTCGTTCTCTGAAATTCTTTTCCACATTATATATTGTCAGGAAGCTCTACGAGTCCCCCGGCGGTAAGAAAGGTTGACGGTTTACCGCCGGCGCCCAGTTCGTTATCAGAATTGCTATTTTTCGCACCTGTAGTGAGTTATTTCGCGTTCGCACGTCAATTCTCAGATCTGTATGTGCAATATTATTATAAACTGGGAACTGACGGTGAACCGTCAACCAAGTTACCGCCGGGCACCTCGTAGAGCTCTCTTAGTACACAGCACTTCTCCGAACACGTGAAGGAAGCTTCTCAAGCGATAGCCGAAAAATATAAAAAAACATTTTTTCAGTTTTCATACAGCGGGTTCCTTCAAGTGTTTTGATAGTAAAACTGGACCTAGAGCCATGGAAAATTTACCAGCAGATACGCCAAAGCTTACTGCAGATAATCAAAATCTCACTTCCAAAAACGAACTTCAAAATTTTGCATAAAGTGAAAAAGATCGACCCCAGGTTACCACATTCTCTCTTTTCGTCGGGCCGGCTAACTAGCTGCACCCTGCGCCCGAATTGCTCTTAGCTCTTTGCCGAAGCCTCGAAGAACCGAAGAGCGAAGAGAACCTCGGGAGCAGGAAATTGTTCCTGGACGGTCGGGCTCCCCTGCAGCGCTGCTCGAGGGCTGCGAGAAACGCTTCCATGCGTGCCTGCACGCGTGCAGGCACGCGTGGAAGATTGCCCGAAGCTCTCCCGGACCAGCTGCCGGGTCAAAAAAGCGCCTGTGGGGCCGGTGGGGCGCCGTGGAGGAGCTCCTGCGGGCACCACCAGCGTCCGGCCTCTAATTTTAAATCCTTTAGCTCCCAGCGAGCTCCCCGGGAATATTGCCTGCAGAGCCTTGGGGGGCCCCCCTGGGGCGCTGCGGAAGCGCTGCCAGAATCGCTTCCATTCGTGCCTGCACGCGTGCAGGCACGCGTGGACGCTTGCCGGAAGCTCTCCCGGACGCGCTGCCGGGTCGCCGGAGTTTCTGCGAGGCTTGTGGGCCGCCGTGGAGGAGCTCCTGGCAGGCACCACCACCGTCCGGCTTCGAATCTTAAAAACTTGAGCTCTCAGCGAGCTCTCCGGGAACTGAAAAGCCTTCCTGGCGAGCCCACAAAAGCTCTCGTGAAGCCTTTCTGGGGCTCGGGGGCCCTCCCTGCAGCGTCTCTGAAGCGCTGCCAGGAACGCTTCCACGCGTGCCTGCACGCGCGCAGGCACGCGTGGACGCTTGCCGGAAGCTCTCCCGGACACGCTGCCGGGTCGAGCGAGTTGCTGCGAGGATCGTGGACCGGCGAAGATGGGCTGCTGGCGGGCACCACCACCGCCCGGCTTCTAATCTAAAGCCCTGTAGCTCTCAGAGAGCTCTCCGGGAATTTTTCTTGCAAACTAGCTCTCCAACGCCCCGGAATTACTCTTAAGCTTCCAGCAACACCTTGCTAAGGGAAGCTCTACGAGTCACGAGGTATTTTCAACCGACCAAAAGTCAGCAAACGGTCTGTCGAAACTGGGCGCCGGCGGTAAACCGTCAACCTTTGTTACCGCCGGAGCTCGTAGAGCTTCCTGACAACATATAATGTCGAAAAAATTACACAGAAAAAATAGTTGTTCAGCCCAAGCAATTTCAGACCTCTCGGATGCAACGGCCGAACGCCCCCGATGCTTCTGGATTGTCTTCGAGCTCTCTAGCTCTCCTACAGCCCGAGTTACGTACGTAAACCGACAGCACCTCTCAAGATGACTCAAACAATACGAATAGTTTGGCAAACCTAGCTCGAGTACCAGACGGAGTTCGGACCTCTGCATGCGACAGGCGGACGCGTCTGATGTCTCTGAATCGATTCCTGTGATTAACAGCCCTGCAGCCCCCCCTACTGCCCGAGTTAAGTGCAGGAAACCGACAGCACCTCTCAGGATTACTCGAATAATACGAGTAGTTTCGCGGACCTAGTTTGGGCAGAAGACAGAGTTCGGAGCTCTGGATTCGAAAGGCGGACGCGCCTGATGTCTCTGAATCGATTCCAGTGATTACCAGCCATGCAGCCCCCCTGCTGCCCGAGTTAAGTGCAGAGAAACGACAGCATCTCTCGAGATGACTCGAACAATACGATAGTGTCGCGATTCTAGATCGGGCTGCAAACCGAGTTCAGAGCTCTGGGTTCAACAGACAACGGCCACTGATGATTCTGAATGAGAAAATGAACGCATCAGCTCTATAGCTGTCCTGTAGCTCGAGAAAAGTACAGAAAACCGAGAGCGTCTGTCAATATGACTCGAATAATACGAATGGTTTGCGGACCTAGCTCGGCTAGCAGACCGAGTTCAGACCTCTAGGCTCAACAGGCGAACGCGCCTGATCATTCTGAATCGATTAGCTGTGCTTACCAGCTCTGTGGCTGTCCTGAAGCTCGAGTTATCTGGAGAAAACCGTCACCGCGTGACAAGATGACTCGAAACGGCCGATCCCGCCCGTGTGCTTTTTGGCAGTAGAAGGTACACGATCGAGCTGAGATCAAGATGGCGAGCGGGAATAAGATCGAATATCACGGGAAAAAATACTACTAGAGCTCTAACGAATGGTTGAATTTCGAGAACAAAATTTGCAACCGACCAAAAGTCAGCAAAAGTTCCGTCGAGATTTTTCTTGCCAACTAGCTCTCGAGCGCGCTCAACCGACCAAAAGTGAGCAAAAGGTCTGTCGAAATTTTGCTTGCCAGCAAAGAGGGCACACACCGGAAAGCCTTCCTGGCAAGCCCACTTGGTAGCGTTCAAAACCCGGAGAGCGAGAAGACCCTTCGGGACGGGAAATCTTTCCTAGAGAGCTCCCTGGGCCCCCCCTGAATCGCTTCGAAAACACTGCCAGGCACGCCCCCATTCGTGCCCGCACGCGTGCAGGCACGCATGGACGCGTGCCTTCCTGCAATGCTCTGTCAAACCCTCCTGGGGCGCCTGCAGAGCTCTGTCAAACCCTTCTGAAGCGATCCTGCATGGCTGCGGACCCGCTGCCGGCTCGGGCGAGGTGCTGCGAGGATCTTGGAGCGGCGGAGATGGGCTGCTGGCGGGCACCACCACCGTCCGGCTTCTAATCTAAAGCCCTGTAGCTCTCAGAGAGCTCTCCGGGAACAGAAACTCCAGGGACGCTCTTCTGGGGCTCTTGGGGCCCCCTGCAGCGCTTCTGAAGAGATGCCAGGAACGCGTCCACGCGTGCCTGCACGCGTGCCGGCACGCGTGGAAGCTTGCCGGAAGCTCTCCCGGACACGTTGCCGGCTCAGGCGAGCTGCTGCGAGGATCGTGGAGCGGCGGAGATGGGCTGCTGGCGGGCACCACCACCGTCCGGCTTCTACTCTTAAGCCCTTTAGCTCTCAGAGAGCTCTCCGGGACAAATCGTGATTTTTCGATTTTTTTGGATCTTCCTCCAGACTCTTCCTGCATGTGTATCGAGAAGCGCCGTGCGAGAAAAGAGCTCTACGAGGGCCCCGGCGGTAATCTGGTTGACGGTTTACCGCCGGTTCCCAGTTTTACAGGTCGCTGCCGGGATTCTGGACCGGCGAAGATTGGCTGCTGGCTGGCACCACCACCGGCCAGCTTCTAATCTAAAACCTTCTATCTCTCAGAGAGCTCCCCGGGAAAAACCCGGAGAGTAAAGGGCAAACGCACCGGGAATCTGCCCCGGCGGACCGTCGGACGCTCTCGTGAAACGCTGCTGGGGCTCTGGGGGGTTCCCCCGCAGCGCTTCTGAAGCGCTGTCAGGAAAACTTCCACGCGTGCCTGCACGCGTGCAGGCACGCGTGCAAGCTTGCCGGAAGCTCTCCCGGACCCGCTGCGAGGTTTTACAGGTCGCTGCGGGGATTCAGGACCGGCGAAGATGGGCTGCTAGCTGGCACCACCACCGGCCAGCTTCTAATCTTAAACCCTCTAGCTCTCAGAGAGCTCTCCGGGAAAAACCCGGAGAGCAAAGAGGACACACACCCGAAAGCCTTCCTGGCGAGTCCTCGGAAGCTCCCCTGAAGCGCTTCCGGGGCTCTGGGGGGCTCCCCTGGGGCGCTTCTGAAGCGCTGCCAGGAACGCTTCCACGCGTGCCTGCACGCGTGCAGGCACGCGTAGACGCTTGCCGGAAGCTTTCCCGGACCCGCTGCGACCCCGGGCGAGGCGCTGCGGGGATCGTGGAGCGGCGGAGATGGGCTGCTGGCGGGCACCACCACCGTCCGGCTTCTAATCTAAAACCCTTTAGCTCTCAGCGAGCTCTCCGGGAATTACTCTAAGCTTCCAGCTGCTAGCTTAGGGAAGCTCTACGAGTCGCGCGTGGAAGCTCGCTGCCCGGGAGCTTCGCGAGGCCTCTGGAGCACATTCTACGGGAACGTATTGGAACAGACGCTCCGGGACACGCTGCGGAACCCGAGGGGCCACAGAAGGGAACGTGGGGCGGTGGGCGGAAGGGTGCGGCGGCGTACGCGCACTTGGTAGCGTCCAAAACCCGGGGAGCGAAGGGAGCCTAAGGAACTGGGAAGCTCCCCTGCAGTGCTGCTGAAGTGCTACCAGAAACGCTTCCATGCGTGCCTGCACGCTTGCAGGCACGCGTGGAAGCTTGCCCGAAGCTCTCCCGGACCAGCTGCCGGCTCAAACGAACCCCTCCGAGGCCTGTGGACCGCCGTGGAGGAGCTCCTGGCGGCCACCACCACCGTCCGGCTTCTAATCTTAAGCCCTTTAGCTCTCAGCGAGCTCTCCGGGAACCTGCCGGCTTCTTCTCTAACAACCCTACTTAGCCCAAGGGGCCCTCCGGCAATCAGGAAGCCTTCCTGGCAAGCCCACACAAGCTCCGGGGAAGCTCTTCTGGGGCTCTGGGGGCTTCCCTTCAGCGCTTCTGAAGCGCTGCCAGGAACGTTTCCACGCGTGCCTGCACGTGTGTAGGCACGCGTTCACGCTTGCCGGAAGCTCCCCCGGACCCGCTGCTGGGACGGGCGAACTGCTGCGAGGATCGTGGACCGGCGAAGATGGGCTGCTGGCGGGCACCACCACCGTCCGGCTTCTAATCTAAAACCCTTTAGCTCTCAGAGAGCTCTCCGGGAACTTATCACTTGGAAGCGTCCAAAAACCGGAGATCAAAGAGGACACACACCGGAAAGCCTTCCCGGCAAGCCCATGGAAGCTCTCGTGAAGCTCTTCTGGGGCTCTGGGGGCTCCCCTGCAGAGTCTCTGAAGCGCTGCCAGGAACGCTTCCACGCGTGCCTGCACGCGTGCAGGCACGCGTGGACGCTTGCCGGAAGCTCTCCCGGACCCGCTGCCGGGACGGGCGAACTGCTGCTAGGATCGTGGACCGGCGAAGATGGGCTGCTGGCGGGCACCACCACCGCCCAGCTTCTAATCTAAAGCCCTCTAGCTCCCAGAGTGCTCTCCGGTAACTTTCTCCTTTCTGGCCGGGTCTGCCAACTAGCTCCACCCCGCGCCGGAATTCCTCTAGCTCATCGATGCCGAAGAGCTCTGCGAGGTATTGTCCTTTCTGGCCAGGTCGATCAACTGGGCGCCGGCGGTAAACCGTCAACCTTTGTTACCGCCGGGAGACTCGTAGAGCTTCCTGACAACATGTAATGTCGAAACAAGAAATACAGAACAACAAATTTTTCAGCCCAAGCAATTTCAGACCTCTCGGATGCAACAGCCGAACGCCCCCGATGCTTCTGGATTGTCTTCTGTACGAGCTCTGTAGCTCTCCTACAGCCCGAGTTACGTGCGTAAATCGACAGCACCTCTCAAGATGACTCGAACAATACGAGTAGTTTGGCAAACCTAGCTCGAGTATCAGACCGAGTTCAGACCTCTGCATACGCGTCTGATGTCTCTGAATGGATTCCTGAGATGACCAGCCCTGCAGCCCCCCTACAGCCCGAGCTCAGTGCAGGAAACCCACAGCACCTCTCAGGATGACTCGAACAATACGAATAGTTTCGCGGACCTAGTTCGGGCAGCAGACAGAGTTCGGAGCTCTGGATTCGACAGGCGGACGCGCCTGATGTCTCCGAATCGATTCCAGTGATTACCAGCCATGCAGCCCCCCTACAGCCCGAGTTAAGTGCAGAGAACCGATAGCATCTCTCAAGAGGAATCGAACAATACGAATAGTGTCGCGATTCTAGATCGGGCAGCAGACCGAGTTCAGAGCTCTGGATTCAACAGACAACGACCACTGATGATTCTGAATCTGATTCTGTACGTATCAGCTCTGTAGCTGTCCTGTAGCTCGAGTTAAGTACAGAAAACCGAGAACGTCTGTCAGGATGACTCGAATAATACGAATAGGTTTGGGGACCTAGCTCGGCTAGCAGACCGAGTTCAGACCTCTGGGTTCAACAGGCGCACGCGCTTGATCATTCTGAATCGGTTAGATGTGCTTACCGGCTCTGTAGCTGTCCTGAAGCTCGAGTTATCTTGAGAAAACCGACAGCGCGTGACAAGATGACTCGAAATGGCCGATCCCGCCAGTGTGCTTTTTGGCAGTAAAAGGTACCCGATCGAGCTGAGATCAAGATGGCGAGCGGGAATGAGATCGAATATCACGGGGAAAAATACTAGAGCTCAAACGAATTGAGGAATTTCGAGAACAAACTTTTCAACCGACCAAAAGCCACCAAAAGGTCCGTCGAGATTTTTCTTGCCAACTAGCTCTCTAGCGCCCGGGAATTACTCTTAAGCTTCCAGCAATAGCTTGCTAAGGGAAGCTCTACGAGTTACGAGCTCCACCCCGCGCTGGAATTCCTCTAGCTCATCGATGCCGAAGAGCTCTACGAGGTATCTTAGCAGAACCGACCCCTGCAGCGCTTCTGACACGCTGCCAGAAACGCTTCCACGCGTGCGTGCACGCAAGCAGGCACGCGTGGACGCGTGCCCGAAGCACTTCCGGACCCGCTGCGAGGTTTTACAAGCCGCTGCGAGGATCCTGGACCGGCGGAGATGGGCTGCTGGCAGGCACCACCACTGTCCAGCTTCTAATCTAAAACCCTCTAGCTCTCAGAGAGCTCTCCGGGATCATTGTCTCTTAAGGTCGGGTCGGCGAACCAGCTCCGCTCTGCGCCCGAATTTCTTTTAGCTCATCCTGCCGAAAAGCTCTACGAGATATCTTGGTGGCGTCCACTTGGCAGTGTCCAAAACCCGGAGAGACCGGGGAGCCAAGGCAGCACACACCAGAAAGCTTTCTCGGCGAGCCCTGGGCTCTGGGGGGCCCCCCTGCAGCGCTTCTGAAGCGATACCAGGAACGCTTCCACGCGTGCCTGCGCGTGTGCAGGCACGCGTGGACTCGCGCCGGAAGCGCTTTCGAACCCACTGCCGGGACGGGCGAGGCGCTGCGGGGATCGTGGAGCGGCGGAGATGGGCTGCTGGCGGGCACCACCATCGTCCGGCTTCTAATAACTCGTAGAGCTTCCCTCAGCTAGTTGCTGGAAGCTGAAGAGTAATTCCGGGGCGCCGGAGAGCTAGTTGGCAAGAACAAACTCGACGGACTTATTTATGACTTTTGGTCGGTTGAAAATTTTGTTCTCGAAATTCAACCATTCGTTAGAGCTCTAGTATTTTTTCCCGTGATATTCGATTATGTTTCCGCTCGCCGTCTGAATCTCTGGTCGATCGGGTAGATATTGCTGCCAAAAAGCACTGCGGCGGGATCGGCCGTTTCGGGTCATCTCGACAGGTGTTGTCGGGTTTTTGTATTTAACTCGAGCTATAGGACAGCTACAGAGCTGATTCTTACAGGAACGAATTCAAAATAATGAGGCGAGTTTGTCTGTTGAAGCCAGAGCTCTGAACTCGGTCTGCTGCCCAAGCTAGGTTTGCGAAACTATTTGTACTGGTCGAGTCGTCTTGTGAGGTGCTGTCGGTTTTCTGCACTTAACTCGGGCTGTAGAGCGGCTACAGGGCTGATAATCACAGGAATCGATTCCGAGACATCAGGCGCGTTCGCCTGTCGCATTCAGAGGTCTGAACTTGGTCTGCTACTCGGGCTAGGTTCGCGAAACTATTCGTGTTGTTCGAGTCATCTTGAGAGGTGCTGTCGATTTTCTGCACTTAACTCGGGCTGTAGGGGGGCTACAGGGCTGATAATCACAGGAATCGATGCGGAGACATCAGACGCGTCCGCTTCTCGCTTTTTGAAGTTTGAACTCGGTCTGCCACTCGAGGTAGATTCACGAAACTATTCGTATTGTTCGAGTCATCTTGAGGGGTGCTGTTGATTTTTGCAATTAACTCGGGCTGTAAAAGAGCTACAGAGCTGATGCGTACAGAAACTGATTCGAAATCATTGTGCGCGTTCGTCTATTGCATCCAGAAGTCTGAACTGGGTGTGCTACTCGGGCCAGGTGCGCAACACTATTCGTATTCTTCAAGTTTCCTTGGCAGATGTTGTCCCTTTTCTGTATTGAACTCGGGCTGTAGGAGAGCTACGAGCTGGTACGCACAGAAAACGATCCAGAAGTATCAGGGGCGTTCAGCTGTTGCATCAAGTGGTCTGAAATCGCTCGGGCTGAAAAACTATTCGTTCTCTACCATTTTTTATATTATACATGGTCTGGAAGCTCTACGAGTCCCCCGGCGGTAAGAAAGGTTGACGGTTTACCGCCGGCGCCCAGTCTAAAACCCTCTTGCTCTCAGAAAGCTCTCCGGGAACAATCTTGCCTGCCCGGAACGCGGGCGCGCCAACCCCGGGTCCTCGCCCCGGGCGAGACGTGCCCGGGTCCGTGCGACTGCGTGTCAGGTAGCCGCAAGCACGCTTTAGACGTGCGTGGTGGCACTGGAAAGCTTGCCTGGCGCGCTCCTGATGGGCTGTACTGATGGGCTGTAAACGTGCGTGGTGGCGCTGGAAAGCTTGCCTGGCGCGCTCCTGAAGGGCTGAGAGCGACGCTTCCACGCGTGCCTGCACGCGTGGGGGCTCGCTGCCCGGGAAGCTTCGCGAGGCCTCTGGAGCACGTTCTATGGGAACGTATTGGAACTGGCGCTCCGGGACACGCTGCAGAACCCGGGGGGCCACAGAAGGGAGCGTGGAGCGGTGGGCGGAAGGGTGCGGCGGCGCACGCGCACCCGCCGGCTTCTCTTCTGACAACCCTATCTAGCCCAAGAGGCTATCCGGGGATAGCTTTACCCCGCGCCGGAATTCCTCTAGCTCATCGTTGCCGAATGGCTCTACGAGGTACTAGCTCCACCCTGCGCGCGAATTCCTCTTAGCTCATCCTGCCGAAGAGCTCTACGAGGTACGGGAAATCTTTCCTGGAGAGCTTTGGGGGGCTCCCCAGGAGCGCTTCTGAAGCGCTGCCAGGAACGCTTCCACGCGTGCCTGCACGCGTGCAGGCCCACGTAGACGCGTGCTGGAAGCGCTCCCGAACCCGCTGCCGGCTCCGGCGAACTGCTGCGGGGATTCTGGACCGGCGGAGATGGGCTGCTGGCGGGCACCACCACCGTCCGGCTTCTATTATAAAACCTTCTAGCTCTCAGAGAGCTCTCTGGGAATTTACCAATTCATTTTGAGGAACCAGATTTCCACTCCCAGCATTAGTGTCTTAACTTCCGTCTCAGAGAGAATGAGCTCTCTAGGGCGAGTTTTACTATCGAAACATTTGGAGCAACCCACATCAGGTTGACACCGAAAAATGCAAGCTTGGTAGCGTCCAAAACCCGGAGAGCAGAAAGCAAAAGGAGGCGCTGGGCACGCCCGCGTGCACCCTGAAATGGCATCAATGGACACGTGGCCTTGCTCCACCACAAGAGCTTTACATGAATGAAAATGAAGTGTTGCCAGTGAGCCATTTCCGTGTGCGCGGCCAGGTTGGTGACGACGATTATGATGATGTTGATGGTGGTGAAGCTTGTGCAAATTCGGATGGCGACGGTGACGACGATGATGATGGTGGCGCTGGTGATGTAAGATCTGGAGAGGCCGTTTGGGGGTCGCTCGGTCTCTCGAACCCGGGGTCGTGCGGAGCTCTTGAACCCATCATCCCTACTGCTATCGGGCCGTGGGCTCACCTCCATTTGGGGGGTCGTGCGGAGCTCTTGAACCATCATCCCTACTGCGATCCAGTGGTCTTGGGAAGGTCGAAGTGCGTGGGCGCGCCCCTGGGCTGGCGCGTTTCACCTCCACCCGCCTGTCATGCCGTGGCGAAACACACGCGACCTCTGCACCCTCTTCCGCGCCCTGTCCACGCCTGACCAGCAGTGGGTGCCCAGAGCGTGCCTGGTCAACGTGGCGCACCAGAAGTGGTCCTGGCGTCCAGCGACCACACTTGCTTACCTCGACGCCGTCATCGATGCCTCCTGGGTCCTCACTGAGGGAAAATTGCTGTTCTACTGCGATGGCGTGAATGACCGGGAGTACGCCGCAGCCGTGCTCGAGGCGTTCATGTGAGGGCCCGCGCACGCAGCCTCGCGGCATTCTCGTTCACGCCATCCATGCACGCATTGCCTCGGGGTCTGCAATGTTACTTCGGACCGCACGGGGGCTCTGCTGCACAATGCCTCCGCTTCTCTCACCGACCACCGCGCCACGCAAACGTTGCCTCTCCGAAGTCCGTGCGGACTACTTCGTTTCGGGCTGGACCCCGCCCCCTCTGCCGCGTGGTGCGTGCCGCGGGCGGCGCCTCCAGGGGCGCGGGGCCCAGCCCGACCCCCAGAAATCCGCGCGGACCTCCCGAAGATTCTGCACGGAACATACTTCCCCAAAGGAACCCCTCCAGGACACATCACATCATGCTTTCTTCTCTGTGGCCGTGGCTCCAGCAGCCTGGGCGGCTTTTCACCGCGGCTCTGGGGGGCGGACCGCGATGGGCGGCAGCCGCGGGAACTGCGTGCACGTGCGCGGCGTCAAGAAGCTGCCGTGAAAACCAGACGTGTCCCTGCAAACGACGACGACGACGACGACAAAGAGGACGACGACGACAACGACGACGGGGTCGCCCAGCAGGTTTTTGTTTCGGGTTTGTATGCGGGATTGCACGGGACCCGCGAAATCATGGGGCCAGCGGCCTGAGGGAGCGGGGTGCGGTGAGACCGCCGCCCGCTGGCCTCGTGATTTCAAATATGATGAGTCAGCAGCCTGAGGGAGCGGGGTGCGGTGAGACCCCCGCCTGCTGACTCTCCCCCACCCGTCCCCCCCGTCGAGCGTTGGTTCGAAGATGTGCGTGCTTGAGGCCCCACGCGGCTCAAGCGGCCCCGCGGAGACCCAAGCGGCCCAAGAGGCCCCCTGAACGGGCCAAGACCCTAATGGGTTCCAAGACAACGACGCCGACGACGACGGACGACGATCACTCTGCCCAGGTGGGGTGGCCAAGCCGCAAGGCTCCCGAGCACGGCGCCCGCGCGCCCGCGGAAGCCAACAGCTCCGCGGGCAGACTCGCAAGCCTGGCTCCGGGGACACGGGTTCTGGGGACACCTGCGGTCTTCCAAGGAATCCTAGGGATTCTTACACCCAGAGGCTCTAGGGATTCCTTGGGGTTCCGAGGGCCACACATTTAGATTAAGCATACATACATACACTAATATCATACCTACTTAGGTCATGTGTACTTAGGCCACACATGTTGAATGTACATGTACACTTCGAGCATATCTATACTCACAATCAAACTTAGATTACACATACATGCTAATGCCTTCACTGTTCCCGCCCATACACGTCATCAAACATACGTACACCATAGTCACATATATACATATCATCACACAAAAATACATATCTCCACACATATCATGATACGTCGCTTCATACATACATGTAACAAACGCTCAGGGGTCTGTGCCCACCTCCTGGAAACGACGCGAAGTTTCACCCCCCTCGCTTGCCAAATCTCTCGGGTTTTCTGAGCCTCCGAAAAAGGTCCTGCTTTCGGGAGGGTGAACCTTTTTGCCACTCATGCGCTTCCGCAGGACGACGACATCGCCGCGGCACTTTCTGAGACCTGAACGTATGCAACCCGGCCCGGGCGGACAATGTGACAACTTTAGGTGGGTTTTGCTAATATTTCCCTGGAGAGCTCTCTGAGAGCTATAAGGTTTAAAATTAAACGCCGGACGGTGGTGGTGCCCGCCAGCAGCCGACCTCCGCCGCTCCACGATCCTCGCCGCAACTCGCCCGAGCCGGCAGCGGGTTCGGGGGCGTTTCCGACACGCGTCCACGTGTGCCAGCACGCGTGCAGGCACGCGTGGCAGCGTTCCTGGCAGCGCTTCAGAAGCGCTGCAGGGGGGCCCCGCAGAGCTTTCTAGGGAAGATTTCCTGTGCCCGAGGGTCTCTTTGCTCTTCGGGTTTTCGACGCTACCAAGTACCTCGTAGAGCTCTTCGTTATCGATGAGCTAGAGGAATTCCGGTGCGGGGCGGAGCTAGTTGGTCGACCCGACCAGAAAGAACGAAGTGGTGACTTTGGGTCAGTACCTCGTAGAGCTCTTCGGCAAGATGAGCTAAGAGGAATTCGGGCGCAGGGTGGAGCTAGTTCCCCGAGAGCTCTCTGAGAGCTAGAGGGTTTTAGATTAGAAGCCGGATGGTGGTGCTGCCCGACAGCAGCCCATCTCTGCCGCTCCACGATCCTCGCAGCGACTCGCCCGACCCGGCAGCGTGTCCGGGAGCGCTTCGGGCTCGCGTCCACGCGTGCCTGCACGCGTGTAGGCACGCGGGGAAGCGTTCCTGGTAGCGCTCTTGAAGCGCTTCAGGGGGCCCCCCAGAGCTCTCCAGGGAAGATTTCCCGTTCCGGAGGTCTCTTCGCTCTCCGGGTTTTGGACGCTACCAAGTTGGCCGACCCGACCTTAAGAAACAAGGTTCCCGGAGAGCTCTCTGAGAGCCAGAAGGTTTTAGATTAGAAGCCGGATGGTGGTGGCGCCCGCCAGCAGCCTATCTCTGTGGCGCCACGATCCTCGCAGCGACTCGCCCGACCCAGCAGCGTGTCCGGGAGCGCTTCCGGCACGCGGCCACGCGTGCCTGCGCGCGTGCAGGCACGCGGGGAAGCGTTCCTGGTAGCGCCTTTGAAGCGCTTCAGGGGGGGCCCCCAGAGCTCTCCAGGGAAGATTTCCCGTTCCGGAGGTCTCTTCGCTCCCCGGGATTTGGACGCGACCAAGTACCTCGTAGAGCTCTTCGGCGTCGATGAGCTAGAGGAATACCTTGTAGAGCTCTTCGGCATCGATGAGCTAGAGGAGTTCCGGCGCGGGATGGAGCTAGTAACTCGTAGAGATTCCCTTAGCTAATTGCTGGAAGCTTAAGAGTAACTTGTAGAGCTTCCCTCAGCTAGTTGCTGGGAGCTTAAGAGTAATTCCGGGGCGCTGGAGAGCTAGTTGGCAAGAAACATACCTCGTAGAGCTCTTCGGCATCGATGAGCTAGAGGAATTCCGGCGCGGAGTGGAGCTAGTTGGCAGACCCGACGTTAAGAGACAATGTTCCCGGAGAGCCCACTGAGAGCTAGAGGGTTTAAGATTAGAAGCCGGGAGGTGGTGGTGCCCGCCGGCAGCCCATCCCCGCCGGTCCACGATCCCCGCAGCGACTTGTGAAACGTCGCAGCGGGTCAGGGGGAGCTTCCGGCAAGCGTGAACGCGTGCCTGCACGCGCGCAGGAACGCGTGGAAGCGTTCCTGGCAGCACTTCAGAAACGCTGCACGGGAGCCCCCCAGAGCCCCAGAAGCGCTTCACGGGAGCGTCGGACGGCTCGCCAGGACAACTTTCCAGCGTGTGTTCTCTTTGCTCTCCGGGTTTTGGACGCTACCAATACCCGGAGAGCTTTCTGAGAGCTAGAAGGTTTTAGATTAGAAGCCAGACGGTGGTGGTGCCTGCCAGCAGCCCATCTCCGCCGGTCCAGGATCCTCGCAAGGGCTTGTAAAACCTCGCAGCCCGTTCGGGAGAGCTTCCGGCAAGCGTCCACGCGTGCCCGAACGCGTGCAGGCACGCGTGGAAGCGTTCCTGGCAGCGCTTCAGAAGCGCTGCAGGGGGGCCCCAAGAGCCCCCGAAGAGCCTCACGAGAGCGTCGAAGGGCTCGCCAAGAAAGCTTTCCGATGTGTGTTGCTTTCGCTCTCCGGTCTCTCCGGATTTTGGACTCTACCAAGATGGTGACCTCGTTGGCCAACCCGGCCCGGGCGGACAATGTGGTGACCTGGGTCGGTTATTCGAAGACGGCGAGAGATCCCCGGAGAACTCTCTGAGAGCTAGAGGGTTTTAGATTAGAGGCCAGACGGTGGTGGTGCCTGCCAGCAGCCCATCTCCGCCGGTCCAGGATCCTCGCCGGGGCTTGTAAAACCTCGCAGCCCGTCCGCGAGAGCTTCCGGCAAGCGTCCACGCGTGCCTGCACGCGTGCAGGCACGCGTGGAAGCGTTCCTGGCAGCGCTACAGAAGCGCTGCAAGGGGGGCCCCAAGAGCGCCCGAAGAGCTTCACGAGAGCGTCGAACGGCTCGCCAGGAAAGCTTTCCGATGTGTTCCCGGATAGCCTCTTGGGCTAGATAGGGCTGTCAGAAAAGAAGCCGGCGGGTGCGCGTGCGCCGCCGCACCCCTCCGCCCACGGCTCCACGTTCCCTTCCGTGGCTCCTCGGGTTCCGCAGCGCGTCCCGGAGCGCCTGTTCCAATGCGTTCCCGTAGAACATGCCCCAGAGGCCTCGCGAAGCTTCCCCGGCAGCGAGCCTCCATGCGTGCGGGCACGCGTGGAAGCGTCGCTCTCAGCCCTTCAGCAGCGCGCCAGGCAAGGTTTTCAGCGCCGCCACGCACGTCTACAGTAACTCGTAGAGCTTCCCTTAACTAGTTGCTGGAAGCTTACAAGTAACTTGTAGAGCTTCCCTCAGCAAGTTATACCTCGTAAAGCTCTTCGTCATCGATGAGCTAGAGGGATTCCGCCGCGGGGCGGAGCTAGTTCCCGGAGAGCTCGCTGAGAGCTACAGGGTTTAAGATTAGAAGCCGGACGGTGGTGGTGCCCGCCAGGAGCTCCTCCGCGGTGCTCCACGTTCCCCGCAGAAGCTCCGGTGAGCCGGCAACGTGTCCGGGAGAGCTTCCGGCAAGCTTCCACGCGTGCCCGCACGCGTGCAGGCACGCGTGGAAGCGTTTCTGGCAGCGCTGCAGCAGCGCTACAGGGGAGCTTCCAGGGCCCGCCAGGCAAGTACCTCGTAGAGCTCTTCGGCATCGATGAGCTAGAAGAATTCCGGCGCGGAGTGGAGCTAGTAACTCGTAGAGCTTCCCTCAGCAAATTATTGCTGGAAGCTTAAGAGTAATTCCGGGGCGCTGGAGAGCTAGTACCTCGTAGAGCTCGTCGGCATCGATGAGCTAGAGGAATTCCAGTGCGGGGTGGAGCTAGTAACTCGTAGAGCTTCCCCTAGCAAGTTATTGCTGGAAGCTTAAGAGTAATACCTCGTAGAACTCTTCGGCATCGATGAGCTAGAGGAATTCCGGCGCGGGGTGGAGCTAATTGGCCGACCCGGCCAGAAAGGACAAAGTTCCCGGACAGCTCTCTGAGAGCTAAAGGGTTTTAGATTAGAAGCCGGACGGTGGTGGTGCCCGCCAGCAGCCCATCTCCGCCGCTCCACGATCCTCGCAGCAACTCGCCCGTCCCGGCAGCGGGTCCGGGAGAGCTTCCGGCAAGCGTCTACGCGTGCCTGCATGCGTGCAGGCACGCGTGGAAGCGTTCCTGGCAGCTCTCCAGAAGCGCTGCAGGGGGGCCCCCCGAGCCCCAGAAGAGCTTCCCGAGAGCTTCTGTGGGCCTGCCAGGAAGGCTTTCCGGTGTGTGCCCTCTTTGCTCTCCGGGTTTTTCCCGGAGAGCTCGCTGAGAGCTAGAGGGTTTAAGATTAAAAGCCGGACCGTGGTTGTGCCCGCCAGGAACTCCTCCGCGGCGGCCCAGAATCCCCGCAAGGGCTTTTTCGGCCCGGCAACGGGTCCGGGAGAGCTTCCGGCAAGCTTCCACGCGTGCCTGCACGCGTGCAGGCACGCATGGAAGCGTTTCTGGCAGCGCTTCGGCAGCGCCGCAGGGGAGCTTCCAAGAGCTCTCCAAGAAAGATTTCCCGTCTTCAAAGGGTCTCTTTGCTCTCCGGGTTTTGGACGCTACCAAGTGGACGCTACCAAGTACCTCGTAGAGCTCTTCGGCAAGATGAGCTAAGAGGAATTCGGGCGCAAGGTGGAGCTAGTTGGCCGACCCGACCTTAAGAGAGAATGTGACGACTTGGGTTAGGTTTTTCTATCTCTGTGAAAAATTTGAAGGTTCGTTTTTAAAACACGTATTTTTCCCACCTGTAACGGGTTATGTCGCATCTGCCAGTTAAATTCTCAGGTCAGTAGCTGCAATATTACTATAAAAGACTTGAGGGAACCGTCGGCCGTTTCGAGCCATCTTGACACGCGTTGAGGTTTTCTGTATTCAACTCGAGATTTAGGACAGCTACATAGCTGATACTTACAGAAACTTATTCATAATCATCAGGCGCGTTCGTCTGGAATCGGTCTGCTACTCGAACTAGATTCGCGAACCTATTCGTATTATACGAGTCATTTTGACGAGTGTAAGCTCTGTAGCTGCCGCACAGCTCGAGTTAAGCACAAAATACCGACAACGCGTATCAAGATGACTCGAAACGGCCGATCCCGCCCGTGTGCTTTTTGGCAATAAAAGGTACCGATCGAGCTGAGATCAAGATGGCGAGCGGGAATAAGATCGAATATGACGGGAAAAACCACTACACGTGAGAAAAATCTGGTTTCTCAACATGACTTGTCAAATATCTTTCAAATCTAAGCCAAATCGACCCAAAATCACCACTTTGTCTCTTAAGGCCGGGTCGGCCAACTTGCTCCACCCCGCGCCGGAATTCGTCTAGCTCATCGATGCCGAAGAGCTCTACGAGGTATACTCTTGAAAGCTTTACTGGCGGGCCTCCGGGGGCTCTCCTGAAGCCCTTCTGAAGCGCTGCCAGCGACGCTGCCTCGCGTGCCTGCATACGTGCGCGCACGCCTGGACGGGTGCCGGAAGCGCTCCCGGACCCGCTGCCGGGAGTGGCGGGTCGCTGCGGGGATCCTGGCACCCGCCCCCGCTTCTTTTCTGAAGCCCTCAGCTCTCAAAGGAGCTCTCCGGGAACTTCGTAGCGTCCAAAACCCGGGGAACCTGGTTACCGCCGGGAACCTCGTAGAGCTCTTTGCACGCGTAAGAGTGCTTAGATTCAAAGCAGACAGCTTATTGGAGCATTGGTAGAAGAACGTAGAATTTCTATTTTTGGTTGTCAACTTCATGTTTTCTGCTCCAAATTTTTCGATGGTAACACTGGCTCTAGAGAGCTGAGCTGCTCTGGGAACGAATTTTATATTCCAATGCTCGGCGTAAAAATCTTCCTTATTCAAAGCGAATGGCGAAATATCTTCCAAATACTCGGAACTGGCGGTAAACCGCCAACCAGGTTATTGCCGGGCACCTCGTAGAGCTCTTTTCTTGCACAGCGCTCCTCCGAACACGTGAAGGAAGCTTGTGAAGCGAGAGCCCCCAAACTCGAAAAATCACGATTTTTCGGTTTTCATCCAAAGTCGGTTGCTCCGAGTGTTTGTAATACTGCACCTACGGACCTGAGAATTTAACTGGCAGACGCGGCATAACCCACTACAGGTGCGCAGAATCTGCTTTCTCAAAATAAATGGTCAAATATCTCTCAAATCTTAGCAAAACCGACCAAAACTTAACACTTTCTCCGCCCGGGCCGGCGGTCCAACTAGCTCCACCCCGCGCCGGAATTCGTCTAGCTCATCGACTCATCGATGCCGAAGAGCTCTACGAGGTATTAGCAAAACCGACCGAAAGTTGCCACTTGGTAGCGTCCAAAACCCGGAGAGCAAAGAGAACACACGCCGGAAAGCTCTCCTGGCGAGCCCTCCGACGCTCCCGTGAAGCGCTTCTGGGGCTCGGGGGGGTTCCCCTGCAGCGCCTCTGAAGCGCTGCCAGGAACACTTCCACGCGTGCCTCCACGCGTGCAGGCACTCGTGGACGCGTGCTGGAAGCGCCCCCGAACCAACTGCCGGGTCAAACGAACTGCAGCGGGGATTCTGGAGCGGCGAAAATGGGCTGCTGGCGTGTACCGCCACCGTCCGGCCTCTAATCTAGAACCCTCTAGCTCTCAGAGAGCTCTCCGGGAACATTGTGTCTTCTGGTCGGGTCGGCCAACTAGCTCCACCCCGCGCCGGAATTCCTCTAGCTCATCGATGACGAAGAGCTCTACAAGGTAAGGGAAATCTTTCCTGGAGAGCTCTGGCTCCCCAGAAGGACTTCGAAAGCGCTGCCAGGCACGCTTCCATGCGTGCCTGCACGCGTGCGGGCACGCGTGGGCGCGTGCCAGCAGCGCTCCCGGACCCGCTGCCGGGACGGGCGAGTCGCTGCGGCAGACGTGGACCTCCGCGGAGGAGCTCCTGGCAGGCACCACCACCGTCCGGCTTCAAATCTGAAACCCTATAGCTCTCAGCGAGCTCTTCTGAAACCCTCAGCTCTCCAAGGAGCTATCCCGGAATTACCGCTTTGTCCGCCCGGGCTGGGTCGACCAACTAGCTCCACCCCGCGCCGGAATCCCCCTAGCTCATTGATGCCGAAGAGCTCTACGAGGTATTTTCCCTGGAGAGCCCTGGGGGGCTCCCCAGAAGCGCTTCTCAAGCGCTGCCAGGCACGCTTCCAAGCGTGCCTGCACGCGTGCAGGCACGCGTGGATGCGTGCCGGAACCTCTCCCTCCCGGACCCGCTGCCGGGACAAACGAACCGCTGCGGGGATTCTGGACCGGCTAAGATGGGCTGCTGGCAGGCACCACCACCGTCTGGCTTCTAATCTTTAACCCTATAGCTCTCGGAGAGCTCTCTGGGAATAAGATCTAAGGGAAGCTCTATGTGTTAAGCTCTACGAGTTACTCTTAAGCCTCCAGCAACTTGCTGAAAGAAGCTCTACGAATTACGGATCTCGTCGCACAAGCGCCAGCCCGGGCCGTGCCTCCGGGCCGCGCATGCGTCCGCGCTCGCCTTCGACTGCTCCGCACGCTGTGTGCGCACGGGGTGCGACCACATTCCTTAGACGTGCGCGAAGGCGAAGCAGAGCTTGACGGTCGCTGGGAAGCGCCCCCGAAGCGCTTCTGAATCGCTGACAGCGAGGCTTTCACGCGTGCCTGCAAGCGTGGGGGGCACGCTGCACGCGTGACGGCACGCTGCCCGGGAAGCTTCGCGAGGCCTCTGGAGCACGTTCTACTGGGCGCCGGCGGTGAACCGTCAACCTTTCTTACCGCCGGGGGACTCGTAGAGCTTCCTGACCATATATTGCGTCAAAAAAACAGCAGAGAACGAATAGTTTTTCAGCCCGAGCTGATAGCAGATTGATCTCAGGAGTCTAGTGATATCCCATTGCTGTGCTGAATAGTTCTGTAGCTCATCTGCAGCGTGTAGAAAATACCATTAGGGAGGAAGTAGCATAATACGAATCCGTGTTTGGCGTCTGCGTTCACGACAGACCCAAACCAGGCGTCTAGATGCTTCACGCCTCATGATTTCCTTCTGATTTTCCGGCCGCTCGAGTTCAGTGAAGAAATTCACCACCATTTGGAAAACATACCGGTCGAATACGAATAATTTTGTGAACCCAGCTCGGGTAGCAGACCGAGTTCGGACCTCTCGATGCAACGGACAAACGCTGCTGATGCTACTGGATTGGTTTCTGTGCGTATCAGCTCTGTAGCTCTCCTACAGCCCGAGTTCCATACAGAAAAAGGACAACATCTGTCAAGGTGACTCGAAGAATACGAACAGTTTTGCAGACCTAGCCCGAATAGCAAACCCAGTTCGGACCTCTGGATGCAACAGACGAACCGGCCTGATGATTCCAAATCAGATTCTGTGCGTATCAGCTCTGTAGCTCTCTTACAGCCCGAGTTATGTGCAAAAACCGACAGCACTTCTCAAGATGACCGAATAATGCGTATAGTTTCGCCGACCTAGCTCGAGTAGCAGACCGAGTTCAGACCTCTCGATGCAAGACGAGCGCGCCCGATTATTCTGCATCCGTTTCTGTACGTATCAGCTCCGTAGCTCTCCTGGAGCTCGAGTTAAGTACAGAAAACCGACAGTCCCTGTCGAGATTTCGCGAACCTAGCTCGAGCAGCAGACCGATTTCAGACCTCTAGATTCAACAGACAAGCGCGCCTCACGATTCTGAATTGGCTTCTGTAAGTATCAGCTCTGTAGTTGTCCTATAGCTCGAGTTAAATACAGAAAACCGGCGACGCGTGTCAAGATAACCCCAAACGGCCGATCCCGCCCGTGTGCTTTTTGGCAGTAATATCTACCCGATCGACCTGATATTAAGACGGCGAGCGGGAATAATATCGAATATCACGGGAAAAAAATACTAGAGCTCTAACGAATGGTTGAATTTCGAGAACATAATTTGCAACCGACCAAAAGTCAGCAAAAGGTCAGTCGAGATTTTTCTTGCCAACTGGCTCTCCAGCGCCCCGGAATTACTCTTAAGCTTCCAGCAACTAGCTAAGGGAAGCTCTACGAATTACGGAAACGTATTGGAACAGGCGCTCGGGGACACGCTGCAGAAACCGGGGAGTCACAGCAGGGAACGTTGAGCGGTGGGCGGAGGGGTGCGGCGGCGCACGCGCACCCGCGGGCTTCTCTTCTGACTACCCTATCTAGCCCAAGAGGCTATCCGGGAAAATCTTTCCTGGAGAGCTCTGGGGGGCTCTCCTGGAGCGCTTCTCAAGCGCGGCCAGGGGCGCTTCCACGCGTGCCTGCACGCGTGCAGGCACGCGTGAACGCGGGCAGGAAGCGCTCCCGGACCAGCTGCCGGGCCAAACAACCTGCTGCGGGGATTCTGGAGCGGCGAAGATGGGCTGCTGGAAGGCACCACCACCGTCGGGCTTCTAATCTAAAACCCTCTAGCTCTCAGAGAGCTCTCCGGGAAAAACCCGGAGAGCAAAGAGAACGCATGCGGGGAAGCTTTCCTGGCGAGCCCTCGGACACTCTTGTGAAGCGCTTCTGGGGCTCTGGGGGGCTCCCCTGCAGCGCTTCTGAAGCGCTGCCAGGAACGCTTCCACGCGTGCCTGCTCGCGGGCAGGCACGCGTAGACGCTTGCCGGAAGCTCTCCCGGACCCGCTGCCGGGTCGGGCGAGTTGCTGCGAGGATCCTGGACCGGCGGAGATGGGCTGCTGGCGGGTACCACCACCGTCCGGCTTCTAATCTAAAACCCTCTAGCTCTCAGAGAGCTCTCCGGGAACATCCTCTCTTTTGGTCGGGCTGGCCAACTAGCTCCACCCTGCGCCCGAATTCCTCTTAGCTCTTTGCCGAAGAGCTCTACGAGGTATTACTCTTAAGCTTCCAGCAACTAGCTAAGGGAAGCTCTACGAGTTACTAGCTCCACCCCGCGCCCGAATTCGTCTAGCTCATCGATGCCGCAGAGCTCTACGAGGTATTTTGAATCGACCACTTGGTAGCGTCCACTTGGTAGCGTCCATTGGTAGCGTCCAAAACCCGGAGAGCAAAGAGAACACACACCGGAAAGCTTTCCTGGCGAGCCCTGGGACGCTCTCGTGAAGCGCTTCTGGGGCTCTGGGGGGCTCCCCTGCAGCGCTTCTGAAGCGCTGCCAGGAACGCTTCCACGCGTGCCTGCACGCGTGCAGGCACGCGTGGACGCTTGCCGGAAGCTCTCCCGGACGGGCTGCGACCCCGGGCGAAATGCTGCGAGGATCCTGGACCGGCGAAGATGGGCTGCTGGCGGGCACCACCACCGTCCGGCTTCGAATCTAAAACCCTCTAGCTCTCAGAGAGCTCTCCGGGAAAAACCCGGAGAGCGAACAGACTCTCGGGGACGGGGAATCTTTCCTGTGGAGATCTGGGGGACTCTCCGGAAGCGCTTCTGAAGCGCTGCCAGGCACGCTTCCATGCGTGCCTGCACGCGTGCAGGCACGCGTCGACGCGCGCCGGAAACGCGCCCGGACCCGCTGCCGGGTCAAACGAGTCGCTGCGGGGATTCTGGAGCGGCGAAGATGGGCTCCTGGCAGGCACCACCACCGTCCGGCTTAAAATCTACAACCCTCTATAGCTCTCTCAGAGAGCTATCCGGGAAAAACCCAGAGAGCATAGTGGCAACTCTCGTAAGTTTCCCTGGCGAGCCCAGGGAAGCTCTCCTGCGGCGCTTCTCAAGCGCTGCCAGGCACGCTTCCACGCGTGCCTGCACGAATGCCTGCACGCGTGCCTGCACGCGTGGACGCGTGCCGGAGCCGCTCCCGGACGGGCTGCCGGGACAAACAAGCCCCTGCGGGGATTCTGGAGCGGCGAAGATGGGCCTCTGGCAGGCACCATCACCGTCCGGCTTCTAATACCTCGTAGAGCTCTTTGTCATCGATGAGCTAGAAGAATTCCGGAGCGGGGTGGAGCTAGTTGGCCGACCCGACCAAAAGAAACAATGTGACAACTTTGGGTGCGTTTTGCTGCTAAGATTTGAAAGATATTTGACAATTCATTTTGAGAAAGCAGAGTTTTCGTACCTGTAGTGGGTCATGCCGCGTCTGCCAATCAAATTCTCAGGTCCGTAGGTGCAGTATTACTATCAAAACACTTGGAGCAACCGACTTTGGATGAAAACCGAAAAACTGTGATTTTTCGATTTTTTCGGCTCTCGCTTCAGAAGCACTCTTCATGTGTTCCGAAGAGCGCTGTGCAAGAAAAGAGCTCTACGAGGTGCCCGGCGGTAACCTGGTTGACGGGAACGCCGGTTCCCAGTCTAAAACCCTATAGCTCTCAGAGAGCTCTCCGGGAAAAAGTCATCGAAAGGTCCGTCGACATTCTTCTTGCCAACTAGCTCTCCAGCGCCCCGGAATTACTCTTAAGCTGCCAGCAACTAGCTAAGGGAAGCTCTACGAGTTACAGAAGCACTCTGGGGACTGGAAAGCTTCTCTGAAGGGCTCTGGGAAGCTCTCCTGGGGCGCTTCTGAAGCACTGCCGGGCACGCTTTCACGCGTGCCTGCCCGCGTGCACGCACGCGTGGACGCGTGCCGGAAGCGCTCCCGGACCAGCTGCGACCTCGAACAGGCCCCTGCGGGGATTCTGGAGCGGCGAAGATGGGCTGCTGGCAGGCACCACCACCGTCCGGCTTCTAATCCAAAACCCTTTAGCTCTCAGAGAGCTCTCCGGGGAAAAAATGTCACATTGTCCGCCCGGGCCGGGTCAGCCAACAAGCTCCACCCCGCGCCGGAACTCCTCTAGCTCATCGATGTCGAAGAGCTCTGCGAGGTAAACGCAGCACACGCACGCGGTTCAGCGTGCATGGAGACGCTGTAAATCTCGCGAGACGGAGCTCTGGAGCCGCTGGAAAGCTTCCCTGCGTTGCTGCACGCTCTGGGAACTAGCTTTCCTTCACAGCTCCGGGGGCTCCCCTGCAGCGCTTCTGAAGCGCTGCCAAGAGCGCTTCCACGCGTGCCTGCGCGCGCGCAGGCACGCGTGGACGCTTGCCGGAAGCGCTCCCGGACACGCTGCGACCCCGGGCGAGTTGCTGCGGGGATCGTGGACCGGCGGAGATGGGCTGCAGGCAGGCACCACCACCGTCCGGCTTCAAATCTAAAGCCCTATAGCTCTCAGAGAGCTCTCCAGGAAAAACCCGGGGAGCCTATAGAGGCAACTCTGGAAAGCTTTCTTGTGGCGAGCTCGGAGGTGCTCTCCTGAAGGCTTTCTCAAGCACTGCCTGGCACGCTTCCACACGTGTCTGCACTCGTGCAAGCACGCGTGGACGCGTGCCGGAAACGCTCCCGGACGGGCAGCGGGGACAAACAACCTGCTTCGGGGATTCTGGAGCGGCGAAGATGGGCTGCTGGCCGGCACCACCACCGTCCGGCTTCTAATCGTAAGCCCTCTAGCTCTCAGAGAGCTCTCCGGGAACATGGTAGCGTCCCAAACCCGGGAAAGCTTTCTTGTGGCGAGCTCTGAGGTGCTCTCTTGAAGGCTTTCTCAAGCACTGCCAGGCACGCTTCCGCGCGTGCCTGCGCTCGTGCAGGCACGCGTGGACGCGTGCCGGAAACGCTCCCGGACGGGCCGCCGGGACAAACAACCTGCTGCGGGGATTCTGGAGCGGCGAAGATGGGCTGCTGGCAGGCACCACCACCGTCCGGCTTCTAATATTGAACCCTGTAGCTCTCAGAGAGCTCTCCGGGAAAAACCCGGAGAGCGAAGAGGCCCTCGGAAACGGGCAATGTCTCCTGGAGAGCCCCGGGGAGCTCTCCTGAAGCGCTGCTGAAGCGCTGCTAGGCACGTTACCATGCGTGCCTGCAAGCGTGCAGGCACGCGTGGACGCGTGCTGGAAGCGCTCCCGGACGGGCTGCCGGGACAAACAACCTGCTGCGGGGATTCTGGAGCGGCGAAGATGGGCTGCTGGCTGGCGCCACCACCGTCCGGCTTCAAATCTTAAGCCCTCTAGCTCTCAGAGAGCTCTCCGGGAACTTGGTAGCGCCCCAAACCCGGAGAACAAAGAGAAGCTCACGCTGGAAAGCTATCCTGGCGAGCCCGCGGAAACCTCCCTGAAGCGCTTCTCAAGCGCTGCCAGGCACGCTTCCACGCGTGCCTGCACGCGCGCAGGCACGCGTGGACGCGTGCCCGAAGCGCTCCCAGACGGGCTGCCGGGACAAACAACCTTCTGCGGGGATTCTGGAGCGGCGAAGATGGTCTGCTGGCGGGCACCACCAACGTCCGGCTTCTAATCTGAAGCCCTATAGCTCTCAGAGAGCTCTCCGGGAAAAAACCGGAGAGCGAACGGGCAACTCTGCAAAGCTTTCGTGCCGGGCTCTGGGGGGCTCTCGTGGAGCGCTTCTCAACCGCTGCCAGGCACGCTTCCGCGCGTGCCTGCGCGCGTGCAGGCCCGCGTGGACGCGTGCCGGAAACGCGTGCCGGAAACGCTCCCGGACCCGCTGCGACCTTTTACGAATTGCTGCGGGGATTCTGGAGCGGCGAAGACGGGCTGCTGGCAGGCGCCACCACCGTCCGGCTTCTACTCTAAAACCCTCAAAGCTCTCAGAGAGCTCTCCAGGAATTACTCTTAAGCTTCCAGCAACTAGCTGAGGGAAGCTCTACGCGTTACAGCTCTACGAGGTACTCTTAAGCTTCCAGCACCAAGCAGAGGGAAGCTCCACGAATTACTCGTAAACTTCCAGCGACTAGCCAAAGGAAGCTCTGCGAGTTACGCGCGCTCAGGTCGGAGGCTTTTTTTGAACGCCTTGCTCAGAGCTGGCCCGCCCACGTGGTTTACGGGGCGCTAGAACCCTCGCGTGACGGAGCTCTGGAGACGCTGGGCAGCTTCCCTGAGAAGCTCTGGATACTTTGGAAAGCCTTCCTGAAGAACTGTGGGGGGCCCCCCTCAGCGCTTCTGAAGCGCTGCCAGCGCGCTGCCTGCACGCGTGCAGGCACGCGTGGACGCGTGCCTGAAGCGCTCCCGGATCCGCTGCCGGGACCGGCAGGTCGCTGCGGGGATCGTGGACAGGCGGAGGTGCCCTGATCAGCGCTTCTGAAGCGCTGCCAGCGATGCGCTGCCAACGCGCGGCCTGCACGCGTGGACGCGTGCCTGAAGCGCTCCCGGACCCGCTGCCGGGACCGGCAGGTCGCTGCGGGGATCGTGGACCGGCGGAGGTGGGCGTGTCGCTCTCACCACCCACCTCCAACTTCTAATCTGAAACCCTCAGCTCTCCAAGGAGCTATCTGGGAACTAGCTCCACCCGCGCCGGAATTCCTCTAGCTCATCGATAACGAATGCTCTACGAGGTACTAGCTCTCCAGCGCGCCGGAAGTACTCTTAAGCTTCGAGCAACTAGGTAAGGGAAACTCTACGAGTTACTCTTACGCTTCCAGCAACTAGCTAAGGGAAACTCTACGAGTTACTAGCTCCACCCCGCGCCGGAATTCCTCTAGCTCATCGATGCCGAAGAGCTCTACTAGGAATAACGAAGAGCTCTACGAGGTATTCTGGAGCGCCGTGGAGGAGTTGCTTGCAGGCACCACCACCGTCCGGCTTCTACGCCATAACCCTATAGCTCTCAGAAAGCTCTCCGGGAAAAACCCCGAGAGCAAAGAGGGGGCTCTTCTGAAGCGCTTCTGAAGCGCTGCCCGGCACGCTTCCACGCGTGCTTGCGCGCGTGAAGGTATGCGTGGACGCGTGCCGGGAGCGCCCCCGGACCAGCTGCCGGGGCCGGCAACCTCTGCGACGGTTCTGGAGCGCCGTGGAGGAGCTGCTGGCAGGCACTACCACCGTCGAGCTTCTAATCTAAAACCCTGAAGCTCTCAGTGAGCTCTCCGGGAAAAACCGGTAGAGCAAAGAGCGCTCACACCGGAAAGCCTTCCTGATGAAGTAAGGAGCTCTGGGGGCTCTTCTGAAGCGCTTCTGAAGCGCTGCCAGGCACGCTTCCACGCGTGCCTGCACGCGTGCAGGCACGCGTGGACGCGTGCCGGAAGCGCTCCCGGACACGCTGCGACCTCGAGATCACACAAGTTTCTGCTGGGACTCTGGACTGGCGCAGATGAGCTGCTGGCAGGCACCACCGCCGTCCCGCTTCCAATCTAAAGCGGTATAACTCTCAGAGAGCTCTCCGGGAAAACCCAGATAGCAAAGAGGCGCTCACTTGGTAGCGTCCAAAACCTGGAGAGCGAAAAGGCAACTCTGGAAACGTTTTCTTACGAGCCCTGGGAAGCTCTCCTGAAGCGCTTCTCAAGCGCTGCCTGGCACGTTTTTTCATGCGTGCCTGTGCGCGTGCAGGCATGCGTGGACGCGTGCCGGAAACGCCCCCGGACGGGCTGCCGGTTCAAACAGGCCCCTGCGGGGATTCTGGACCGGCGAAGATGGGCTGCTGGCAGGCACCACCACCGCCCGGCTTCTAATCTAAAGCGCTATAGCTCTCAGAGACCTCTCCGGGAACAGAAACGCAGCACACGCGGGCGATTTAGCGTGCGTGGAGACGCTGGAAACCTCGCGTGACAGGGCCCCAGAGGCGCTGGAAAGCTTCCCTGCGAAGCTCTGAATACTCTGGAAAGCTTTCGTGGAGACCTCTGGGGAGCTCTCCTGAGGCGCTTCTGAAGCGCTGCCAGCGACGCTTCCACGCATGCTTGCACGCGTGCAGGCACGCGCGGACGCGTGCCGGAAGCGATCCCGGACACGCTGCGACGTTTTACAAGTCGCTGCGGGAATCGTGGACCGGCGGAGATGGGGTGCTGGCAGGCACCACCACCGTCCGGCTTCTAATCTAAAGCCCTGCAGCTCTCAGAGAGCTCTCCGGGTACTTGGTAGCGCCCAAAACCCGGAGAGCAAAGAGGCACTCACACTGGAAAGCTTTCCTGGAGAGCTCTGGGGGGCTCTTCTGAAGCGCTTCTGAAGCGCTGCCAGAGACGCCTCCACGCGTGCTTGCGCGCGTGAACGCGTGCCGGATGCGCTCTTGGGACCTCAAACAAATCGCTGCGACGATTCTGGACCGCCGTGGAGGAGCTGCTGGCAGGCACCACCACCGTCCGGCTTCTAATCTGAAGCCCTATAGCTCTCAGAGAGCTCCCCGGGAAAAGAAGCACTCACACCAGAAAGCTTTCCTGAAGAACTGAAGAGCTCTGGGGAGCTCGCCTGAAGCGCTTCTGAAGCGCTGCCAGGCACGCTTCCACGCGTGCCTGCGCGCGTGCAGGCACGCGTGGACGCGTGCCGGAAGCGCTCCCGGACACGCTGCGACCTCACAAGTTTCTGCGGGGATTCTGGACCGGCGAAGATGGGCTGCTGGCAGGCACCGCCACCGTCCGGCATCTAATCTAAAACCTTATAGCTCTCAGAGAGCTCTCCGGGAATTCCTCTAGCTCATCGATGCCGAAGATCTCTACGAGGTGTGCTCTGGAAAGCTTTCCTGAAGAGCTCTGGGGAGCTCCCCTGAAGCGCTTCTGAAGCGCTGCCAGCGACGCTTCCACGCGTGCCTGCGCGCGTGCAGGCACGCGTGGACGCGTGCTGGAAGCGCTCCCGGACACGCTGCAAAGTTTTACAGGTCGCTGCGGGGATCGTGGACCGGCGGCGATGGGCTGCTGGCAGGCACCACCACCGTCCGGCTTCTAATCTAAAGCCCTATAGCTCTCAGAGAGCTCTCCGGGAATTTCAGCGTTCCCATGGCCGCCCTTCGCTGCTGCAAGCGTCGGCCGTCGCCCGCCTGCCGCCGACAACTGCCGCCCGGCTGCCTCCGCTATCAGGTTTTGGACGCCGACAAATATCTTGCGCCGAAGTGTCTGAGCGGAAGTCGCCAGAAAGGGTGTCGGGGCTACCCTGTAGCTTCAGCGTTTTCAATCTGAAGCAATCGTAACTCTCTGCAAGCTATCCAGGGACCTGGGCAAGCTTCCGAATGACCTTCGGAGGGGCCCCCGGGCACGAGTGTGATTCATAGAGCGCCTGGGGGCGCCCAGGCACCGTTCTCCACGGCCTCAGCCACCTGCCCAGAACTGCGGCTGCTGCGCGTCGGATCCGACGCAAGAGCCGCATGCAAGACCCCCCCCTTCCTCCGAAGGTTGAACGAAAGGGGGTAGCTGGACCGATAGCTGATGCCAGTAAAACGTCTCCGCCAGCATTGAACTTTTCCCCACGAGAAGAGGGGGGAGAGGGGAGTAGGACAGCCCTAAACCCTAAGTGTATTTTTGGGCGGGGGGTGGGAACGGGAACGAAGAGCAGCCGACCCCCCGCAACCTGTGCAAGGAGGGGGTGTCGTGCTGCCCCCGCCCAGCGAGGCTCTAAGAACTGAGAGCCTATACATGTCTAAATCCTGAAGCTCTCACGGACGCTATTCCGCGCCCCTCATGCCGCCTCCCATTTCGGCGCACCCCTCAAGCAGATTCTTGGCCCCGGAGTGCCAGGAATGCCGATCTGGGAGGAGATGCTGACATCCGAATGCCAGACACGGCGTCGTTAGTCCTTTGCGAAAGGTATGGGCGCGACCTCCACCCGTTCGGGTTGAGCGCCGCCCCCGTGCCCTTCCCCAGGGGCCGCCCCGTGGGGGCTGGACATGGCCCCCTGGGTTTCCGAGCGGCTATGGCCGCTCCGTCGCGCTGACACTCCGCGGCGCGCTCAATCGCCGCGGAGCCAACGCGGCAGGACGACCGCGGCCGCCCAGTAGCCCCCCTCCCTGCTGCGCTTCGTCGACGCTTGTCTGGGGGCGCCCCGGTGGACGGCGGTGGTGAGCGTTGCAAGCCGGGTCTCAACGCATCGCTACGATTCCGCAGTGACGCGGTGGAGGGCTCGGCCCAGCGCCAGCGACACGGTGTGGAGACAAACAACATCGTCGTCGTTTTGAGGTCAATATGTCTTGGGTCATGGGTGGGTGGGACGCGCTCAACGGGCTGCGAATTTGGGCTGGTGGACCCTAAACCCTAAACCGTAAACTGCACGCGCGGACCTGGGGGCGCGCATCGCCACGCCTGTAAGGTTCTGAGAGTCATCTCATTGTTTTCCTAATCGAGCGCGTGCACGACTTCATCCCGAAGCGTGTTTTGAGTTTCTCCGCCTCACATCCGCGGCTTGATGCGGAGCCCCTCGCACTGGTGTTTGCCGGGGCGTCTGCTGCAGGGACGCCGGATTTTCCACTGGCAGCGCGGGCTTGCAGCGACGGGCTTTATCTGCGTGCAATGATTACACGGTTCGCGTTCGAGCCAAGCTGCGCGCTTTAAGAAAGGGTTCGAAGCAGTGGTGGCGCCTCTCTCGCGAGCTAGTTTCAAGACGTCGCAAAGCGGCCTCCCCTCGTTTGAAAAATACTGCCGGATCGTGGGTCATTGATGCTCTTGGGAAGGCGAACTTGTTTGCACGGGTCTTCTCATGAAGTGGTTTTTGCATGAATCAGTGCAGAACGAGTTTACTCCTCTTCCTCCCTGTCGCCTCACCGATTGCTTCGCGCCTCCTAGGGCTCGCTCGGCATTTCGAATGTTATCTTCTTTGCACGTTGACAGCGGGACAGGGCCGGACCTCCTTCCGGCCAGGGTGCTCAAGATCTGTGCTCGCGAGCTTACGCTACCGTTCACCAAACTCGCCAGGCTCATTTTGCCTCGTGGTGAGTGGCCTCACGTGTGGACAACGCATTGGACACACCCTTTGCACAAGCAGCGCTCTCTGCACAACGCAGACCACTACCGTGGCATCCATCTTACCCCACAGTTATCAAAGGCAATGGAGCGATTTCTCGGGGACCAGTTCATCCCCAGAGCTGTCTCGGAAGGCTGCTTCGGCATGTTTCAATTTGCTTACACGCCAGGTCGCGGCGCGAGAGACGCATTGTTGCGGCTTGTTGTGTTTTGTATTCAGACGTTGGGGGGGTGGTCGCGTAGGGTTGTACCGTTCAGACGTCTCCGGTGTTTTCGACAAAGTGCGCGCTGAGCGTCTGCTACAAAAATTGGCTGCTGCACCAATGCCTCGCAACATCTTTCGCGTCATTCCGAATTGGCTCGAACCTCGCTCTGCGAATGTTGTTGTTGGTGGAGCCCAGTCGGAATTGTTTGAAGTGTTGAACATGGTGTTCCAGGGCACAGCTTGGGCCCTCGACTTTGGAACATTTTCTTCAGGGACGCTTCAAACGCAGTGCAAGGGCTAACGTTTAAGGATATTTGTTGTTTATGCTGATGGTTTTAACGCCCTCAAAGCCTTTTGCCGCGTCCGTCGGTACGGCGAGCATTCTTGCGAACCTCCGGGAATGCCAGTCCACGCTGCACACTTGCGGCCATGCGAACTCGGTCGTTTTCGACGCGGGCATGGAAAACCACCACATTTTGAGTCGCAGGCGACCACACGGCGATTCATCTAAACTCCTAGGTGTGTCATTCGATTGCCAGCTTCGCACGCACGCTGCTATCGACGAAAGCGCGGCGATACGTCACACACGTGTTCTGTGCCTTTTGCGCACCAGGCGTTTCCACACACTTTTGGAAATGGTGCTTCTGTACAAAAGCCACGTGTTGTCATACGCTGAATACCGCACGCCGGCGATCGCGCACGCATCGTGCAGTGCGCTCCACGTGCTCGATGCCGTTCAAGACAGGTTTCTGCGCGCCGTTGGTCTTTCGGCCGAGGACGCCTGTGAGCACTTTAACTTAGCGCCTTTGCGCAGTCGTCGAGATATTGCTATCTTGGGCGTGCTTCACAGGTCTGCCAGTCGGCGTGGTCCTGACATGTTTCATTCCTTATTTCGTCTCTATTCTTCCCCTCCCCCTCCTCGGGCCCCTCGTCGGCATCACCGTCACCTTGTTGATCCCTGCGCGCTGCGTGCTCAGCAATTTGTCACGCAACCCGCTCTTGGTGCCGTGCGCCTCTACAACATACTTCCGGACTTTGTTGTTGCTGCCAATAGCACGGAAGAACTTCAAAATAGAATGGCCGCCTTGCTGCGGTATCGTGTTGTTTCCGGTCACGCTTCGTGGTCATTCACGTTTTCGTAGCGCATCCCGCTTCACAACCATTGTCTCCGCAACATGCGCAACTGGCGCGGCTAGTCAATCACCTATTGGTTTTTCACGGTGTTTCCCCTCACCTCCTTCTCTCCTCCCCTCCTCCTCCTCCCCTCCTTCCCTCCCTCCGTCTCCTATTCCCTCCTGCTTGCTGCTGTCGTGTTCTGCCGTCGTTCTCGTTCGTCGTCGTGCTTGTCGTCCGCCTGTCGTTCCCGCTCCTTCTCGCCCTCTCCTCCCCCCCAAGCTTCGGACTGTTTGGATTTCAGCCGGGGCGCTTTTAAGCTAAGCGCGTTCGGCGTTCCCCTCTCCTTCTCTTCCTTCTTCCCTCCCTCGTCGTCGCCGTCATCGTCGTCGTCGTTGTCGTCCGCTTGCTTCTCCCTTTCCTCCTCCTCCATTCTCCCCCATTCTTCCCCCGCCCTTCTCTCTCCTCTCCTTCCCGCTCCCTCGCGTCGTGCATGATCTGTCCGGTACGTGCCTGTGGCCGTTTGCTACGCTCCGTGCAGATTCGCATGGCATTGTTGCCATATGGTGAAAAGAATCGCGCTGACGAGGCGAATATATATATATATATATGTATATATATATGTATATGTATCTATATATATATATATATGAAACAGATAATGGGTCGGATACCATTGGAGTTGGACCTCCGTGCTGTTGTGGTCATAGAGGGCCTTATTATGCTTGGCGGCGTGGTGTAAATTGATGTTGTAGTCGGAGCCCGTGTTGTAATCGTCGGAACTCGTACTAGCAGTTGGAACTATTGTACGAGACGGAGCCGTATTCGCAAACGCGTGTTTCGACATCAACGTTTGAAATATTAACGTTGGAAATACCGACTTTGGAGGCCGCACGGTCGCCCTGCTTGAAATTATACTGTTCTGCTGCACCACGCCCAATATACCTGTCGCAGCCGTACTGGTCGTCGGAATTGCTGTTGTTATCCTCGGAGGTGCCCTCGGAACCTGAAGCAACATTCCTGTGGGGACCTGGTTCGTTATGCAAACACAAGATTCCGCCAAGCCAACGAACCACAACTTCGGGAAAACAAGCCAATCGTTACCTGGTTGGTACACGAAATGTTAGAAAATTATAAACGGAAGAATCATGCTTTCGACTGCCGTGCTGCACCGAGATCAGCCGTGTCCCGGAATAAGACCGCAAAACCAGCCGTATGCCCGCACATGTCCCTCGTCATCGGATTGTCCGTGCGTGTCGTCGCCGTGCTGCTCATCCTCGCCGTGTTGTCTGTCGTGCAGCAGAGGTGTGGAGGCTGCATGCGAAGAGCCCAGAGCGAGCGTCGGAGAAACGACGACCCGGAAGGCCACCTTTGGAGCCACATGAGGTCCCATGCGAGCCCCGTAGAGCTTGCCGCGAGAAATCCGCCGACCCTGTCGGTGTGTGTGTGTGTGAGAGGCTTGTCCGTTCAAGTCGTCGTCCCCGTCATTGGTTGGTCGTCGTCTCTGCCGTCCCATTTCCCTGCCTCCCCCTTTCCCTGGGCTCGTCGAAGCTCCCCCTGTCCCAGGGACCTCCTCAGCGCGCCAGCCAAGGCGAAGTTTAGCAACGTCGTAACTGAGTCGAAGGGAAGCCCCT
>CAUYUJ010000394.1:42500-100000 GCA_963575745.1 Prorocentrum cordatum
CAGTGCGCGTGCCTGGAAGCTCGCCAGAAGGTCCTTCGGAAACTCCATGCAGGTCTTTCCAGGATTCTTCGAAACACCTTTTCCAAGCTCTTCTGGCGCTCTGCAATCCGGGTCTTTCCTGGATAGTTTTCTGAAAACTAGGAGAGTTTCAAATTTTCCGATAACTCGCAAAGAATTGGAACGAAAACATATTCAGAAGCCGGAGCCGCAAAGTAACTCCCGAGCTTATTCTGGCTTCCATTAACAATCCCCGGCGCGGGCTGTGTGAACAGAAAACGTGTCTGGAGAGACTTTTTCAAAGCGTTTCCCAGTGCGAGTGCCCAGAAACTATTCAAAATGGCCTTCGTAAACTCTGCCCAAATCCTTCCAAAGATCTTCGGCAAACCTTCGCACGCCCTTCTGGCGCCCTGCTATCCAAATTCAGGACCGCGCAAATTAAGAAGCCGGAGCCGCAAGGCAGCCCTGGAGCTCGTTCCGGCTTCCGTCCAGAAGCCTCGGCGCGGCCTGCTTGAACTCGCAGCGTGTTCCGAAAGGCCTTATCTAAACGTTTCCTGATACGCTTAGAAAAATTCTCTGGGGACACGCTGCGACTTCACAAAGACTGCTGCGACGATAAGATGGAAGCCGCAAAAATCTCTGGGGCTAGCCTGCGGCTCTGGCTTCCTTTTCTGCAGCCCTATATTCGTCCTCAGAGAGCTCTCTGGGAACGAATCGGATCGCAGGGCGCCGGCAGGGCGCGGAAAAACCTTTCGAAGAACTATGGAAGGACCTGCAGAACACTTCCGAAGAGCCTTCTGGAAAACTCCTGGGCACGTGTAAATGGGAAACGCTTGAAAAATTGCCTCTCGGGACACGCTGCGACTTCGCGCAGGCTGCTGCGACGCTGGAAAACGGAAACCAGAACGATCTATGGGGCTGCCCTGCGGCTCCGGCTTCTTAATCTGAAGCCCTCTGAACTCTCAGAACTATCTCCGGGACCTTGCGGGGTCCAAAACCCGGATAGCAGGGCGCTGGAAGGGCGCGGAAAGGCCCTCCGAAGAACTTGAAAGAACCTGCAAACAGCTCCCGAAAGATCTTCTGGAGAGCTTCTGGGCACGCATATTGGGTAACGCTTAAGAATTCTCTGGGGACACGCCGCAAATTTTCACAACCTGCTGCGACGCTGGAAGACGGAAGCCAGAACGATATCCGGGGCTACCCTGCGGCCCCGGCTTCTTAATCTGAAGCCCTCTTAATTCTCAGAGAGCGTTCCAAGAATCTGGGAAGCTGTACGAATCACTTGTGGCGTCCAAAACCCGAGGTAAGTGTGGCGTCCAGAACGCCATAGAGGCGTGCGGAGGCCTGCCGAAGATCTCTGAAGGACACTGAGAGAACATCCGAAAAACCTTCTGGAGAGCTGCCTGGCACCCGTATTGGGAAACGCTTAAAAAGGACTGCCAAAACACGCTCCTGGCTCAAGCAGCCTCCGCCGAGGCTTCTAGACCGCCGCCGAAACGAGCTGCGAAGCTACCCTGTGGCTCCGGCTTCCTTATTTTTTTTTGTATATGTGCAATCTGCCACACCGACGTGGCCACCCCGTGTGTGCCTTCAACTGCTGCACCCACGAGACCACGGGCGGATAATGACAGCGAGCGATGCGATGATAACGCCGAGCCTGCAAAATGCGAAAGCCACCTCGCCGCGATCTGGGTGGCTGTGCTCGTCCACGTACACATTGAAATCAGCCGACCGCGTCACCGGCCGACGCTGGCGGGATCCTTGCGTTCACTCCCCCTGGCGCTTGCCGGACGCTCGCAGCGAGGATGGGTAGACGAGAACATTTTTCTTTTCTGAACATGGACAGCGCTGACTGGTAGCTCTCTGTGCGTCAAATCCGACAAGACTTCCAGGATCTTGAGCTTGAGCGGCGGCGACGACGACGCCGCCTATGAAATCGGCGGCGGAGTCGTCCGCGCACAGAACGGCGGCGCGACCCCGCCGCACGCGCCACTGGCCCGCGCCTGCAAGCGATGCGTGGCGCCTCGCGCACGGCCCCCGGAAGGAGTTCGCGGTGCCGCAGCCAATCTCGCACATATCACATTGCAAGCACCTGGCTGAACTGCCCATGTTGCGAATAACATGCAGCAGACACAGCACGCCGATCACGTTGCGAAGAGCAAACGGTGTAGAACACAGGCGCACAGACGCAGACACAGACACAGACACAACGCGGTTACACATCTTTTTTTGTGGGGGGTGTCACCGTCGTTTTTCGTTGCCTTTTCTTCAATTGTTCTCCTTTTACGGTCCTCCGTTCGATCCGACGATGTATAGTAGACCACCATTCATCAAATGCGGTGGGGTCCTCCAATCGACGTGTTAATCGATAACACTTCGAATTGGGACTCCAAGTGCGAAAATCCCATCAATGACCTTCAACACGTGCGTAACAGTGTTCATCACTGTGTTGCATATCTGTACTTTCGTTTGCGAGGGGGCCTTGGCGGGGGGGGCCTAGCGGGGGGCACCTTGCGTGGGGCCCTTGCGTGGGGCCCCTGTTGGGCTGGCCGTGGCCGTCGCCATTGCTGCTTCACGCAATGAGCACACGGGGTCGGAATCAAAACTATAATCATTTCGAATCAAGAGAGCCTGGCCCGAATCGGAATCGGGATCCCCAAATCGAAATCGAAATCGAAATCGAATCGACCCCCGAATCGAAGTCGAATGGGAATCGAATTGGAACGGGACCACCAATCGGGAAGACACTATCGAAATCGCATCGGATCGGGACTGGGCCTGCTTTCCTTCTTCGTCGGGCACTTACCTGGGTGGGGCAAATGCGACCCCAAACGGACAAAAAAAAACCAGAAAAGTGAGGACGGATCGGAAGGAACTGGAGTAGTAGGAGGAGGAAGAGGAGGAGGAGGAGGAGGAGGAGGAGGAGGAGGAGGAGGAGGAGGAGGAGGAAGAAGAGGAACAGAATGAGGTGGAAGAGGAGTAGGGTGAGCAATAATAATAAAATTAATAATAACAATAATAATAGTAATAATATTATTATTAATATTAATAATATTAATAATAATAATAAGATTAAGAATAATAATATTAATAATACAAATGATAACACTACTAATGATAATACTAATACATATAGCAGTACTCGAAAAAGCACTGAGAAAACAATTTGGGGGGGGAGTAAGAATGGGAAAGACCGGACCGGAAAGGAGCCATAATGGGAAGAATTGGCATGGGCGGGATAACCAAAACATGAGGGAGCCAAGTTAGGAAAAGGGAGCCGGAATGGGAGGCAGGAGGCCAGAACACAACTTTCCAGGGTTCCACAAGTGCGGACCTGGGTCTACATAGTTGCGGACCTGAGTTGGCGTAGTCAAAGACCTACATTTCATAACTGCGGACATTGCTTTCAATAAGTGCGGACTTGGGTTGCCATCGTCGACGGCCTGTGTCTCCAGAGCTATGGACTTGAATTTGGAGACCTGAAGACGTGGTTCCCCTATTTGTATTGGGGGCAATCAAAAAAGGCGAGGGAATAAGAAGCGAAATGACTGCGCGGTTGAGAGGAGCTCTACTCCCTTTTCAACCTTCGTTGATAGTCAAAACTGTTCCAACGTATGGACACCTGTGCTCGGTGATGGAAACCCATGTGGTCACAATAGTGACAACACATCGATTGTTCAATTCACGGCGACAATTAGCAGGGACATCCGGCCGACAGAACCCGATCCGGTATTCCAACAATGTGTCCGTATCTACCATAGTCGGCTTCAACATCCATTACAAATATATCGGTATCCATATCCGATCCTACTGTTCACTACCAACCTGTGCTTCTATCTGCCAATCGGACTTCCATTCGATTCCAGCTGGGGTTGTAAAATTTTGCCCGGCTTCCGCCTAAAATATCCACCAACATCGATTCAAACATCCGAGGCTGTAAACATCGTGGCCGTGTTTGGTGATGTCGAAACAGAGTTTGATACCAAACAGATTCTGCATTAACCTGTATGAGAAAAAGAGAAGCCAGCCTTGGTGGAAACTAGAACCTTTGCTCCATATACGGAAGCCAAAACGTTTGCTTCGGTTTCGAAACTGGTGCTGCAACACATTTAACTAACGGAGCGCACCCGCGTTGACCTAGTCGTGGTCGGAATATACGAGTGTGTAATTGTGCTTGTCGTTGCTGTCAGACCATGCAGTCGCCGTGCTATCTCTTGTGCAAGAGCGCGCGAAGTATCACACAATTTCAAGTGGCTACCAAACACACGCACACTGTTTCCATCAAAAACATCAGAAACGGCACACTGTTACGGCTTCTGGTGCAATTATGCAGCCCCGAAGACACTTTTGGAGATCTGGTGCGGGTGCGGTGCTTGCGGGGGACAGGGGGCGCACGACGCGGGCCTGGGCACGCGAACGCGGACATGCGGACACAAGCGTATGAGCGGGCGTGCGCCTGGGGCCCGTCAAAACCCGGAACACTTCCCGAAAGGCATTCGTAACGCATAGCTTTCAGAGTTGTATGTGTTTCTGGGCTCGAACTACGCTTCTGTTACCAATGCCGCGCCAATTCAACGTTCACACGTGTACAATTTTAGCAATTGACGGGTTTCTGTGTTTTCTTTTTGGCATCTGTCCCCCCCATTTCCAGCTTCTACGGCAAGTCCATGTACTTTTTTTCGTATCAACATCCGTGGCCCTTGTGAGAAAGAGGCGCGAATACAACGCCAGCGGCCCTGGTCGCCGCGTGCCCCTCTCCCCTCCACCCCTTTAGTTCTATGTAAGAAAACGCCGAAGGGGTGCCGCTGCAGCGCCAAATATCTATCGAGCGAGAACGCTCCAGCAACCTGTGCTAAAAACAACGGCGCGCTCCAGCACCGGCTGTTTATCAGGCGCGAGCGCTCCAGCAATCCATTGCGTGCGCTGCAGTACTGCGTGTGTACCACGCGCGCACCTTCCAGCCGAGCGAGTGGAAAGCAAGGGGGCGCGGTCTGGCCATAAACCCTCACTGGCAGAACGTTCCACTGACTGTGCTCTTGCGTTCGAAGCCCTACACATGGCTAGTGGCATGGGCTCGCGATCTACTTGCAGTCTCTGTTGGTATAGTGCTTGACGATGCCACCCGCTTAATCGACTCAGTGATGGACTCCTAATCGTCCCACTCTGCAAGTTAGCAAGTGTTTGTGCCTGGCTGCGTAGGCACGTTTGGCCTCCCATGTCGTGTTTCCTGGCCGCTCCTGATGTCATGCGTTGAAGCTGGATGTTGTATGCTGCGCGTTGTCGCCTTTGTCCTCGCCGTACATATTCGTTGTGTGGCCTTCAGGTCCCGACTGGCCCTGCGCTGGGTCTTCTCCCGTGGTGTGTTTTACCTCAACCCGTTCCGGCCTGCAGGCGCTCGCTCCTCACGGCTGGCCCTGCGCACGGGGGCGCGCAAAGCGAACTGCGCCTGGATATCTGGACACAGCGTGAGACACGACATCCGCAGGGAATCGTCACGAAGATGCTTGCCAAGAGCCCATGCAGACACCGTGACTCGCCTGATCAGATGGTCACAGCGCGAGCTCTCCATGTGTTACTCCAGAGAGCGGCTGACTCAAGGAAGCACAGTGGCCATATGGTTTGGAACTTTTGCTTAGCGTGTCGCCGCGGCGGCCCTGACGCCACGCTATGCCTTGCGAGCGGATGGCGTATCCCTCCTCCCCGCGGGGCGAGTGGCTGGGAACAGCTGGGGCCGTTGACGCTGGATGGCCCAGAAGTGGCTAGAATGTCGCGCCGAAGCGCGGTGGGCCAAAACCGGCGGAGCGGCACTCTACCCACAAGTTCCAAGCCGTACTGCAGGAACATCTTTTAACCGATCCCGGTCCCCATCGGCGTGGCCTGGGCCCCACTGGCCGATTTATTCCCCTAGATTGTTGTCTAGGCTGTTATCTTCGGATTTCGAGGGGCACATCCCCAACTGGGGTGGTCGGTGGTGGGGATCGGAGTGGGGATGGCGATCGGATTCGGCTATAAAAACACTACGGAGCACTGCAGACAACGGCTGACTCGAGAAAGGGCAATGGTCCTAGCAAAGAGGCGGAGCGGAACCTCGTCGCGGCCGCGTTGGCGGGCGGCGTCTCGCGCTGCCTCGGCGGGAGCTCGGCCCCGCGCGGAGCCCTCAGCCCGCGCCCACGGCAGCTGGCTCGGCCCGAAGCGCCACGGCGGCGGCCGCCTGCGGCGTGGATCCCGCTGGGACGACGGCGGCCGCCGCAGGCGGTCCGTCGAGCGGCTGGGAGGCGACGGCTGCCTCGAGCCTGGCGTACTCCTCCAGCGCCTCCGCGTCGTGCGCGGTGACGGCGCTCGCGCCGAGGGCCTCGCCCAGCTCTGCCTGCGCCGCCGCCAGGTCGGCGTGCTCCTCGAATATCCTGTGGATGCGGTCGACACCTCCGATCGCCTTCTGCGTTCTCCTCAAGGTCTCCACACCACTGGCCAGGGCCTCCACCACGCCCTTCTGCATGCGGGCGAACTCGATGCGCTCGATGAGCTCCTCGAGCCGTGCCTCCTGCTGCTGGCAGTCCTGCAGTAGACCCTGGTGCTGCTTCTTCTGCTTCAGGGCGAGCATCGCGAAGTCCTTTCTCCTCTCCTGCACGAGCTTGCGGGCGAGCTCGTCGTCCTTCGCCACAGCAGCGGTCAGCCTCCGCAGGTGGCCTCGGAGCTGGTCGCGCTGGACTTGGAGGCGGCGGGGGGGGTCTGAACTGGATGGACCTCGAAAGAATCGGTTAAGAGGGGGGAATAAGGGCAACTCCGCTCAAATCGATCCTCCCCAAACCCCTCCCGGGGTCCACCTGGGGCAATTTTTACCCTGGATTCATGTCACGGTCCCAAGGCTCGCAAACGGCTCCGGGAGGCCGGACAGAGGCACCCTCGAGCCTGCCCGCCCTTCCTGCTGGCTGGAACCAATGCTGGGCCACCTCAGACCCCCAGCCGGCTCCAAGGCTGGACCTTCACATCCAGCAGCGCGCGGTCGTCGTCGTCCACGGAACTGGCCGCGGCGTCCGCGGCGCCGGCCTGTTGCCGCGGCGCGGCCTCGCCGCCGCACGCGGCGACCGCCGCAGTCAGCGCCGAGCCCATGGCGCCCGCCGGGGCACCTCCGCCAGCTCGGGGCCGCCTCGCCTCCGGGTGAGCGACGAGAAGAAACGGGTCTTGCGCGAGATGACGCGGTGGCTTACGCGGGCCGCCAGCGCGGGATGCTGCATTGGAAACGAGGGGACTTGCGCGCGACCTTACGCGGGCAGCTTGCGCGCGAAGGTCGGCGCAGTCGAGCCCGTTTTCTTGCGTCGCTCAGGTGCCGTGCGGCGCTGGAGCCGAGCTCTCGGGCGGCCTCGCCTGGCAGGCGCTCCGCGGCAAGAGCGCAGCGCGGACGGAGGGCGGCCTCCAGATGGTCCAAGAGGTCTCCAAGACGCACCACGGGTCTCCAAGAGGATCCACAGGAAACCAGAATCGTGGAAAGTCTTTGGATCCTCGAGTAGTTTTCGCATGCTCACCTTGTCGGACTCCCGACAACCGAGAACGACTGCGGAGGCCTCCAGTGTAGCACGAAGACTGCCCCAGAGACTCCTGACAGGGCCCCGGGTACGCCCTCGGGCTTAGCAATCGCCCCACGGGCTTGCCGAACGGGCTCAGCAATCGCCCCAAGAGGGCTCCAAGACGGCCCAAGGGGGCCCCCAGGGCGGGCTCCGAAAGACCAGGAGGCTCCGTCGAGGTCCCCGATCAGCCGCTCAGAGGCTTCCAGAAAGCTCCCAGGAGGCTTCCTCCTCGTCCTCCTCCTCCTCCTCCTCCTCCTCCTCCCCTCCTTCCTCCCCCCCAGTGTTCTCCAAGGCGTTGCACGACGGCTGGAGGAGCACATGGTTCAATTGCTTGGCCAAATGTTGGCCCAATTCTTAGTTACATCGACGTTTCCAACTATGCAGGGGGCGGCGGTGGTTTGCCGTCGACGTCTCCGATACAGACACAAATAGGTATCAACACACAAGCACATCTATTCACACGTCTAGAGTGAGAGAGAAAGAGAGAGAGAGAGAGATAGAGAAGAGAGAATAGAGAGAGAGAGAGAGAGATAGTGGCACATCGACAGACATAATTCTGACCATAAGGAGAGACACATCGACAGAGGTCGCGCACCCACCCGTCATGACATAATTTCTTTGTTCGTGCATACGATATGAATCATCCATCAGCGGTGCATATGAAGAAGGGCGCGCAGTTCGCGGTTCTCCCTGCATGAATCATGCTTTGTCGCGCTAGTGGTGATTGTCGTTTTGGGGCGGCAACGGTAGAATTCTTCGTCCCACGGTTCCAGCTCTCCCAAGATTAGTCGGTCGGCTGGAATGTCGCCTAGTCCAGAACCGAAGCTCGCATCAGTCGCGTTCCAGCACTTGATGGACAGAAGGGAAGAGAGGAATAAGGTGTTGCTGCCATACCTGCTATAGGGGCCAAGTAGGTTCAAGAGCAGGTAGTAAGCATCCCAACTCTCAACCCGCAACTCGAAGAACCGAACGACATCTTTGGCACCAACATAGGTGGTGGACACCAACATGCCGCCTTTATCGATGGTCCCGGAAATTTCTGCACCTGGGTTAGAATCTGGTCGCCCGGCAATAACCTTGTGTTGCATTTGAAGCGTAAGCTAAAAAGATGGACCTTTTCGGGCTTCCGAACCTGCTACCTCATGCTAATCGAGCGTTATTAGACGTCGAGCTACATGTGATGAGGCGTTTGCCAAATCCACCTGAATCCAGATCTTTCGTGACCATCATGCGGTGCATCAGTACGTCTGCTGGCAGCACCCCCTCTGCCGTCTTTTCTCGTACGGATGCCCGCCACTGTGAGCCCCTGACACGGTGACGTGTGATAGAATACTCAATGGTGTCGGGTAGGGCTTTTATATTTTTCTTAAGGTCCTCTCAGCTTGTAACGCCTGGCTTCGTGCATCGCTCTCCCCTCTCCCGAATTCCCTGGCGCTCTTCAAGGCGCCCCGGATGCCCATTAGAGCTCTCAAGACCGCCAAGGCAGATTACCAAAGCCACCAAGATGGCCCAACATTGCCTCAAGTGCGATCCAGCGATTACCAAGAGGGCATCAAACGGCACCCTTGGGACCCCAAGAGGCTCCCAAAACACCCCCAAGACGCTCACTAGAAGGGCGTCAGGAGGCCAAACACAATGATTACCCGCTGCTTTAGCTCGGGCATGTGCTCCTACAGGCGGATTTTGGAAGACAGATACTAACTAGTCATCATGTTGAAAACATTTCTTTCATCACATCCAGAGCTCCGCTCCTGTTTTCTCTAGACTCCCGCGCAGGTCCTGGGACCGCACTACCAACAATCGTTATGCTCAACATATATACACTCTCACTCATACTGTCATCGCTCTCATGCCCCCTGTAGTTTCGCCACCATCGCACGGCACTCAATCAACCATCACCATCTTCATTGTTATCCTCACCGACATGTTCACAATCATCGATCTCATCCTCACGACCCCCAGCCTCTGCTTGTTCGACCTCATTGTCAGCACATTCACCCTGGCTTTTGCTTTCATTCTCATTGCCAGCTTCATCCTCGCTCTCGCCCCGGCCCGTCCAATCCGACTGACAACATATACGTGCACTGGGCATCCCGCTTTCCCGAAGGGAGGCTCGAATCCAAGTGGCTGTTCGCACACTGCATGATGGCCGCGAACCGAACCGAGAACCGAGAACCGGGCCTGGAACCGAACCGGCTTGCCAAACCGAACTGGCCGAATCGAACGGGCCCGCGGTACGAACCGAACCCGCCGAACCGACCCGGCCGAACCGAACTGGCCGAACCGAACTGGCCAACCAAGCCAACCGAACCGGTCGAACCGAACCGGCGAAACCGAACCGGACGAACCGAACCAGGGGGTCCGATACCAGTTTGGGGCGCCCCAAACGCAACCCACAGCAACTGCAGTCCAAATGACGTCATCAGAACCAGCTCGGACACGAAATCGATTTTTCGCGTTCCGAAAGATTGATTGTCGGGCCCCCCCGCCCCCCCCCGGCCAAGACTCCCCTCAAACGGCCCCGGAATCCTGAGCACGCCGGAATCGATTTTTCGAGCTCGAAAAAATCGCTTTCCCGGGGCCAGTGTCATGGAGGGCGCCAAACCGCTCTGGACTTTATGTTTCGAGGTCTCCCCAAGTAAAACTTAGTCGTACACTGAACCTTGTTGAGAAAGAGAGAGATACTATATATGTGTGTATGTATGTATGTATGTATGTATGTATGTATGTATGTATGTATATATATGTATAGTTATCTTGCCACCTTTCTCACGCCATGGCCACGCCTCGCAGAGGTCAATCTATGTGCGAGTGGAAAGGCTACTCGCTGGCAGGGAAGACACTCGCGCACAAAGACAGAGGATGAATTCATACGTTAGTCAACTCCGCTGTCGAATCGAAGCATGGGCGGGCAGAAACATTTGCGACAGTGCATATAAGGAACAAGGGAGGGAGCTTGAGCGAGACAGTTACGGAAAACACATAGGCAATATTCTACTTGCCACCACGAAAACCGACCATTTTCAGTTGAAAAGGGGTCGGTTTCTGTCTGAGCCCGCGTAACGAGATTCGGCCAACTTCGTTCGAGAGGGGCCCCAAGATCAATGTACAAGTACGGGCAGATCTCTTGCCACCTTTCTCACGCCATGGCCACGCCTCGCAGAGGTCAATCTATGTGCGAGTGGAAAGGCTACTCGCTGGCAGGGAAGACACCCGCGCACAAAGACAGAGGATGAATTCATACGTTAGTCAACTCCAAAGTGAGACCTCTCCAAAGTCTAGACATGGCACGCCGTTCAGATCAATCTCTCTCTTAGGTTACACACAGCACGAGCAATCATGGAAGCACGATACTGACTGACAAGACGCCTGCACAAGGGTCGAGGATAAGGCTCAGCCGTCTTAGTAAGCCATCTACCATCGGGACCCTTACCATGCAACGCAACATGCCTTCTACCAGTGCGATCACACATATGTTCATTCCTAGCACTATGACACACGCGCGCTGCCGCACTCAAGCCAAAATGAGCATACATGATTCTCGTTCGCTTCCGCCAGGGAGCGCCATCCATGCAGAAATCTGTCACAGTCTCTCTCACCCCAGGCCGCTGGCCGGCGGCCTGCATGTAGGGCGCCAGCCACAGGCGGGACGACGCGGGGTTCTCCAACGCCGCCGGCACGCCCCGCTCGAGGCAGCACAGGAGGGCCTTGGCGGAGAAGCGGCAGAGCTCGTTCGCCACTTCCACCTTCACCCTGTCGCCCTCCGACAGCCCGTCCAGGCCCAGCGGCTGCTCATCCGAGCGCAGCCGAGGCGGCCCGGCCCCGGAGTCCCGCGCCCGCGAGAAGGTCGCGCAGGGCGTTCCCAGCCAGATCGCCGTACAGCACCCCGAGCGGATCCAGCCAAGGATGAGGCGCTGAGCTGCTCTGCGGCTGAGATCGGGTGAGCTGTGGAAGCCGACGTCGATCTCGAAGATGGGCAGGCCCCAGGGCGCCTGCTGCCTCCAACAGTGGCTGAGGCGCCCGCTGCCCGCGAAGATCTCCAGCGCGAAGCCCTTGGCCCCGGCTAGCCGCGGTATGTCCGCGAGAGGCACGCGCCGAGGGTGCGCTCGGCCTCCAGCGCCGCGTTGAGCTCCTCCGCCGTCAGCGACTGCAGCACCTGGTTGACGCGCCCTCCTTTCTCGTACCGCTTCACGGAGCGCTGGCTGTGCCACCTGCCTCTGCGCATGAGGTCCTCCGAGCTGCGGAACTGCGTGAGCGCCTCGTGGGACGCGCCGCCGTGCCGGAGCTGGTATAGCGTGGGCGCGGCGAGGCTGGGAAACCGCCGCCTGGCCGCCGCCCTCAGGGCCTCCTGCCGCTGGGCCGCGCTCAGCGGGAAGAGAGGCTTCCCGAACGGCACGCTCTTGAGCAGCCACTCCAGCAGCGGCAGCACCAGGTCGAACTCGGGGTTGTCGAACACCATGCACTCGTCCTGCGCCCCCACCTTCGAGGTCACTCCTCTCTCTTGGGGGTGGAGCACCACTGACCACTTGCGGCGGCTGCGGCCTCCGCCTCGCACCGGAGCCGCCAGGCAGCCGCCCGCCAACCTCAGCGTCTCCGCCGGCCTCAGCAGCAGCACGAACGCCACAAGGGTGGCCCCTGCGGCCGCCAGCTGCCCCTGCGCGTGCATCTCCTTCACCAAGGCAGCAACCACAGGCCACGGCAGCGGCAGGCGCGAGCTGGACGGGTTGTGACGCCTCCAGCCCTGGAGCGCCCGCCGCGAGCGTCGCAGCTCCAGCGCCCCACGGGGCACCCCTGGGAGCAGGTGGCCCAGCGCCGCCAGCATCTTCGTGCCGGTCGCCAGGGGCTCGCCCTCGAAGAACTGCTCGTTCAGCCACTCCACCAGCGCCGCGTCGGCCTTGGCTGGAGTCTCCCAGCTGAGACCCTTCTCCGAGGCCCAGCGCGTGAAACAGCCGAAGCGGTGGCGGTAGTCCTTCTGCGTCGAGGGCCCCACTGCCTCGTCCTCCAGCACCGTCAGCGCGCGCGCCCCCGGGGGCGCCCCCCGCTCCAGCTGCGTCAGCCCGGGCCCCAGCAGCGCCCGCCGCCTGCCGTCGGCGGCAACCTCGCGGCTGGCGCCCGCGAGCTGGTGCGCGGCCGAGCTTGCGCCAGCGGCCCTGCTTGCGGCCTGCCGGCGGCGCCGCCTCGCCTCCCCCAGGCTCCCGTTCGCCTTCCTCTTCACCCCCGCTCGGATCGCTGTGGTGAGCGAGCCCAGGCGGCGGCCGGAAGACGAAGTTATCGGTCCCCTCGCAGCCGATGAAGCCGCCGGTGACGGGATCCACGAACTCGAAGCCGCTGAGGTCGTGGCGAGCGAGGCGCTCTCGAGCCGTCGATCCGTCGGCCCGCGGCTCAGCATGCCGGGCAGCCGCGGCGCTGCGCTCCTCAGAGCCCCGCGAGGCGCCGTCCGCCGCGTTCCGCTCGGAGCAGATCCAGCGAACGTGAACGACGGCAAAGCTGGCCAGGCACAGGGCAGCCCACTGCCTAAGGCAGCGCCCCATGGCCCGGCTCGAGCTCCGCCCCTTTGCCACACCGAGCACAACGGCCATGGCATCACTGAGAACGAGGTGTCTGCGTCCTATAGCACGGCTGTCCCGAAGAATGTGACGAAGGGCCCACACGCCGGCCCGAGCTTCCAAGATCACCCGGTCCCCCGAGACGTTCCAAGGCCTACTAGCCACGCGCCTCCAGCACCCGCCCCAGACAGACCGGGGCACCGCAGGCACCCCTCGAAGATCACCTTGCTCTTGTCCCCAGACTCCCTCCTCGTCACGTGGTCGTGCCCGTTGCTCCCCCGACTTTGTGAACCTCCACCTATCAGAGTACTGCCCAGCATACTTGATCGCTCCGAGCTCGCATCGCCGCTCCATCACCCCGTACCCCCACTCGCTCACGTCGAACACGGTGACCTTGGGGCTCCACTCCATGTTGAGCTCTCTCGAGGCCAGGGGCACCAGGCGACTTATCCACTCCAGCTCCTGCTTTACTGTGTCCCAGAGAGGCGCAACCCGAACAGGATGACGATCGATAAAAGCGTAGACAGTTTGAAGTACAGAAAGGATGGGTCGTCGGAGCAAGACGCGGAACGTGATGTGACCAACGATGCTTCTCAACTGGGCGCTGCTCGCACGACCCCGTCGCAGTAACTCTCGCAAGCCAAGGATGAGGCGCCAGGCGGTGCGAGGGGCGACGCCTACGGCCGGCCGCCACTCATCGAAGTGCCAGCCGAGCGTGTCCCCCCCGCGGCTGCAGGTCACCAGGTGCACGCCAAGCCCGTCGGCCTTCAGCGCCTCGCCGACCTCGGTGGCCATGCGGCGCCCCTCCTCGCCGTCGGTGCCCAGCGCCGCGAAATTGTCCACGTACTCGGTGTGCACCGGCCCTCGGGCAGCGGAAGGCGCTGGCCTCCCGTCCACCAGCCGGTTGCCCCCCTCAACGCCCGCGACCCCCTCGGCCACGGCCTCGTGGAGGGCCTGGCAGACGTACAGGGCGCCCTTGAAGCCCATGGGTAGCGCACTCAGCACGGGCACCAGCTTCTCCCCAGGATGCAGCCGCACTCCGCCAAGCCAGCCCACGCCGACGGCGCCAGCGCAGACAGGCTCCATCCCGAAGTACTCCCGCAGCTCCTCGGGGAGGCCGATGGAGTAGAAGGCGACCTCGATGTCGACTCCCGAGACGTGCACCGGCTCGTTCCCCTCGAACTCTAGCCGACCAAAACTGTCTCCAGTAGCCAAGCTCACTCCAGGGGCGTCCTTGAACCAGCAATTGCTCGCGCGGCAATCCAGTATAAGACGCTGCTCGCCCCCCTTCTTCCAGACACAAAATGTGCCCACACTCTTTTTGCAGCTGCGCCGATATTCGACGATGCCCGGCTCGTGCAGCATCCGCAGGAGCTTAGCATATACTCCTTCGGCTTCTGTCTGATCAGCGGGTCGTTGTAGGCGCGCCGCAGCTGCTGTCGCTCCTCCTCTGCTTCGCCCTCTTCGGACTTCCGAACCAAACTCTTGAGAACCTCGAGAACCTTCACGCCCGCCGAGCCGCCAACATCCTGGATGCGAGCAGGTCGGCGCTGGAGACTGGGCAAGGCCACCCGCTCCACCTCGAGGGGCGCAACAGCTCCGGCGGAACCGCCGTAGCTCTGCTTCGACAGGAGCTCCTCCAGGGCTCCCTGTCCATGCAAGTCGGCCGGGGGCGTACCGAGGTCGCGATGCGCCTGCTCGATCCGCTCCAGGCACGCCAACTGCGCCGCGCTGGGCTGCAAATTGGAGCCGCTCGGGTGGTTTGACCCCCCGTACAGCTCATTGAGGGTGGCGATGGTCCCGGAGACTCCGTCCTCATGATGACGCCTCCGATGTCCTCGCCGGCGGACTGCATGGCTCAAGAACTTGCTCCCACCACCCGCTTCCCCGACCAGCTCAGACAATGGCGATCGGCTCGAAGGCAGAGGGAGCGGAAGAAGTTCACGGGCAACTCGTCGTCGCTCGTGAGGAAGACTGCAAAACTGTGGAGGCTGGCCTCCGCCCCTGCCGCTGGCGGCGCCCGCTGGCGGCCGGGGCCGGGGGGCGGGAACTCCCGCCCGATCACTCCCCATCCTTCTTCTTGTTCAGGGCCCGGCGCTCTTCCCGCGCCTTCCGCACCTGCTTCATGATGTTCGCATCCCTCTCGACCTCGCGCGATACGAAGTCCATCAACTCCGGCGCCAGCATGACGGCCCCAGCGTCCCGGTGCTGACCAGTGAACACCAGGGCCTCGTCGAGCAAGCCGCCGCCCTTGCCAGCGCCCTTCTTGCCCTTGTTGTTGCTCGTCAGCTTGGCGACCCGCTCCTGCTCGTACACGTGCTCCACCAGCTGGGCCTGCCAGAACAGGCCCTCGAAGCTCGCGAGGTTGCAGAGCTCCAGGTGGTCGTAGGTGGCCGCGTCCTCCACCGCCTTGAGGCACATGCGGTGCGCCTCCGCGCCCCAGTCGCCCGTCTCGAGCCCGTGGAGCATGATGAAGTACCTGTGGTGATCCATCGGCCCGCCCCCTCGGCGGTTCAGGAACAGCATGCACCACTCGGCCGTCCTCGGGCCTACCACGGGCCAGTCGGCGAAGTCCGTCGCGCTGGACTTCCCGACAATGTCCCGCCCCTGGCTTCGCAGCCGCCCCGCGTCGCCGAGGTCCACGCCCAGGATCCTCGCGTCGCCGGCGGCCTCGGCTCCGACCCAGCCCACCACCTCGCATCGCTTCAGCTGACGAAGGCAGAGGGACGACCCACGAGGCGTGGTGGCGAGCGCTCTCTCTCCAAGCACCACGGCGCCAGCGGGCAGCGCCAGCTCCTCGCCGCGCCGATGACGCTCGGTCGTCTCCACCACCACCCACACCGCGGTCTGGTCGCCTCCCCCAGCGGCACCGCCTCCAGCACCAGCACCTGCTCCTCCCCCTCCTGCTGGGGCGCCGACCCGCCGAGGTCCCCCCGCGGCGGCGGCAGCCCCCGCAGCAGCGGCGGCGGGCGCCGCACCCGCGGCGGCCCCCCCTGCCGGAGCGGCCGGGGGGCCCGCGGCGCCGGCGCCCTGAGCACAAGGCAAGCGCTCGATGTAGCCCCCTGGCGGCGCCACGGTGGGGTCGCGCCCGGCGGCCGTCTCGCGAGCCCGATGCTCCGTCCGCTCCGTCGCTTTCAACCTGATCCGCGGCGTCGTCGAGCTCCTGCTGGGACGGCGCCGCGCGAAACCTGTGCACGTTGCCTCGCGCCAGCCCCGGCGGGGGCGGCCAGCGCGCCTCAGCGCACCTCGCCGCCGAGATGTTCTGCTCCTCCAAATCGTACTTCTCCGGGTAGCAATCCCCGTCCGGGGTCAGGATGTAGTCAGTCGCCCAAGACACCCTTGAGCTCGCGACGCGCCGCCTCTGGTGCCACAGCTCGCCCTCCCCATTGTAGAGGACGTACGCCCACGCGCAGCTCGGGGCCTCCGGCTTGCTCAGCACCGCTGGCATCCTTCGCGGCGCGACGGCGGCAGCAGCAGCCCTGCGCTGCGCCTCGCAGCGCCTCCGCGCCGCAGGCGCCCGCCAGGCCTCCGAGCGCGAGCAGCCCCGCGGCCCAGCTCCACGGCAGCCCGAACTCGAGCTGCACCTCCGGCGCCGCCTGCAGCGGCCGGGGCGCGCCCGGACACGCCGGGCAGCTCGGGCAGGCTGGGATGCTTGGGCACCGACAGCTGCAGTCGGGGCAGTGGTGCTCAGGGCACCGAGGGCAGCTCGACAGGTAGGTTTGCGTCAGCCCTGCCGCCAGCCCAGCCAGGTCGCTCCAGATCCACTGCGAGGGCGAACAGAAGGGGGATGTGTGTGTGTGTGTGTGCGTGTGTGTGTGTGTGTGTGTGTGTGTGTGTGTGTGTGTGTGTGTGTGTGTGTGTGTGTGTGCGTGCGTGCGTGCGTGCGTGCGTGCGTGCGTGCGTGCGTGCGTGTGAGTGTGTGCGTGTGTGGGGGTCGGTATCGCGTTTCCCCAGCCCCCGGCGCCGGTTCGGGGGTTCGATGCCAGTTTGGGGGCCCCGAACGCAACCCGCAACCCAAATGACGTCATCAGACCACGCTCGGATACGGAATCGATTTTTCGCGCTCCGAAGAATTGTTTTTTCGGTCCCTTCCGAACCCACCCGGGCCAATCCCCCCCGAGCGGCACCCGAATCCTGAGCGCGCCAGAATCGATTTGTCGAGCTCCGAAAATCGTTTTTTTTTTTTTTTTTTTTTTTTTTTTTTTTTTTTTTTTTTTTTTTTTTTTTTTTTTTTTTTTTTTTTTTTTTTTTTTTTTTTTTTTGATATTTTTTTTTTTGACAGGGCCTCGGGATGAATGCCCACCAGGGCACGAGGCGCTAGCTCCCGCAAACAAACACCTCTTCTGTACGAGACTGCCGCCGCTGGTTGCCTCCTTTGAGGTCCGCAGCAGCAGTCTGTCGGCGTCCGCGGGTGCGGCTGGGGAGCAGAAAGCTGGCAGCCGCAGCGCGAGCCTCTACGAGGCGGAGCGCTTCCGAGACACACGACAAAACGCAGCATCACGGGAACCCCTCCAGAGGGGCCTCGTCTGCACATAACATAAAAACGCCCTGTAAGTGTAAGATCCTCGCGAAGAGAGGGCAGGCCCAGGCAGCCTGGCCCCTGCGACGCCACGACCCGAGCCGCAGTCGGGGCCGTCCAATGACCGCCCCCGTGCTCGGCTAGGAATTCACCGCAGACGAGCGTGCCATGCGCCTTCCCCCAGAGCGGGGTGCCTGACGCGCGTGCCGAGCGGCCACGAGTGCACGCGCACGACGGACGCTCACGAAACACGAGATAAATTGAAAAAAAATCGACCGCCCACACAAGGACGACGAGACCCGCCATCCCTGGTGCAGAGAGCGCCAGGACGACCGCAAGCCTCGCCCCATATGTGGGGTATATACGAAAATGCCACCTTCACAGGGGGCATACTAGTGGCCTGGGGCCACACAGGAAGCATAAAGAAACATGAAACTCAGAAAACGACCGCCCACGCAAGGACGACGAGGCCCGACGCCCCTGGAGCAGAGAGCGCCAGGACGGCGTCTGGCCTCGCCCCAGATGTGGGGTGAAGCACGGATGCCTGCCAAAAGGGCCAGTCGCATCGGGCCGTGTAGAAGAAGACACAAGTGAAACAAAAACAAAATACGAGCCTGCCGATTGGCCACCCGCATCAGTCCGAGCTATCAGACTCCTCCCCGCGGTGCGGCAGAACGCTCACCATCTCTCCCACAGGGGAGGTGTGTGAGGTGGCGAACACCCTGCGGACCCTTGACGCCTGTGCGTCCTTCACCACGTCTGAGGGTCCTCTGTAACTCGGAAAGATCTTCTTGCCAATCCTGGCCAGGTTCTGGGCGCCTTTACGTGTGGCAGGCACGCATTGGGACATTGAACTTCTCGGGGCGACCGTGGCCGTGCGGCCGCACGTCGCACAAAAATAAAGTGAGTGCCGCGGCCAGAAGCGGAGGGCATTGAGACTCGTGAAGCTGCTGCCCGCCCAGCATCACCCCCCCTCCCACCGACCGAAACTCATCGATAGCCGACTCCGTGGACCCTGGGTCCGCAGGCAGGTCGACCGAGCACTCTGTCGCGCATGCCTCCAGAATACCTTTCTGGTTAACAATGCAGTGGCACAGGCTGCACACATATTTATGAGATTGCTGGCGCACAAAACAATGTTGGCTCTCTAGCATGGCCTTTGTAAGGGCCGCCTCCGACGAGGCTGTGCTGGGGCTGACTCGGGCCTCTCGGGGGCAGTTGGAGAGGTCCAGACGAGGCCACTGAGGAAGGATTTGGGCCGCCAATTTGCAAACCGCTGTAGCGACCCTGATGCAAAACGCCAAAGCCTCCTGCTCCTCTTCCGTGGCCGCAGGGTGGAGATTGGCCCCTGCTTTAACCGCCAGATCCGCCGCGTGGTTGCCCAAGCGGCGCCACCTCTCATCTGGCTCAATTCCCTCTTCGTGAGGGTCGAGGTGAACCTTCACCTTCGACACAGCACTGAACAACGGGGCCCCGAGGTTAATTACTCCGACGGAAGGACCCCACATGATAATCTCTTTAGCTTGCATGGGGGTATCCTCCTGCCCCTTCCCTTCTCCCACCTAGTCTTGCCTCCTCGTTCTCCTCCTGTCTGCTCCTCCTCCTGCCTCGACCCCTGCCTCTTCCTCCTCTTCTTGCCTCCTCCACCTCCTCCCCCTCCCCCTCGTTATGCTTCCTCCCCCCTATTCCCCCTGCCCCTCCTGCCTCCTGCCTCCTCCTCCTGCTCTCCCTCTCCCTTCTCCTCCTCCTCCTCCTCCTCATCCCCTGTCCTCCTCCTCTCCCTCTCCCTCATCCGCTTCCTCCTCCTCCTCCTCCTCCTCCTCCTCCTCCTCCTCCTCGTTTCCATATTCCTCCCCCCTCCTCCCCCCCCTCCTCCTCCTCCTCCTCCTCCTCCTCCTCCTCCTCCTCCTCCTGCCTCCTCCTTAGGCCTCCTGCCCCCTCCTGGGGCCTCCTGGGGCCTCTTGGGGCCTCCTGGAGCCTTCTGGGCCTTCCGGGACCTACTGGGGCCTCCTCGGGCATTCCTCCTCCTCCTTTTCCTCCTCGTCCTTCCTCCCCTCAGCCTCTTCCTCTTCCTGCTTTCCTGTCTCGTCCTGCATCATCCCTCCTCCTTTTCCTGGCAATCCTCCTCCTCCTCGTCCTCGTGCGGAACACGACCCAGAGGAAGCGCACGACGTGCGTCCCAGCCGATACGCGCCGGAGGACGACCCAGAGGAAGCGCGCGCCGGAGGATGACCCGGAGGAACCACGTGAGCTGCGGGACCCATAGGAAGGCTCCCGCCTGACGCGTCCTCACAATTCACTCACAGACGAGGGTCCCGCTTGATACTTCTTCCAAATTCACACCTGAGGAGCCCAAAAGTGACGACAGGTTACAAGAATCCGATGACCCGCTCGGATTAGTAACATGATCTGCGGGCCCCATAGGGAGGGGGCTCCCGCCTGAGACTTGCTCGCAATTCACTCACAAACGAAGCTCCCGCCTGATACTTCCTCCAAATTCAGACCTGAGGAGCCCAAGAGTGACGACAGTTTCAGGAATCCGATGACCCGCTTGGATTAATAACATGATCTGCGGGCCCCATAGGGAGGGGGTTCCCGCTTGAGACTTCCTCACAATTCACTCACAGACGAGGTTCCCGCTTGATACTTCCTCCAAATTCAGACCTGAGGATCCCAAAAGTGATGACAATTACAAGAATCCGATGACCCGCTCGGATTAATAACATGATCTGCGGGCCCCATAGGGAGGGGGCTCCCGCCTGAGACTTCCTCACAATTCACTCACAGACGAGGCTCCCGCTTGATACTTCCTCCAAATTCAGACCTGAGGAGCCCAAAAGTGACGACAGTTTCAGGAATCCGATGACCCGCTCGGATTAATAACATGATCTGCGGGCCCCATAGGGAGGGGGCTCCCGCCTGAGACTTCCTCACAATTCACTCACAGACGAGGCTCCCGCTTGATACTTCCTCCAAATTCAGACCCGAAGAGCCCAACAGTGACGACAGTTACAAGAATCCGGTGACCCGTTCGGATTAATAACATGATCTGCGGGCCCCATAGGGAGGGGGCTCCCGCCTGACGCGTCCTCACAATTCACTCACAGACGAGGCTCCCGCTTGATACTTCCTCCAAATTCAAACCTGAGGAACCCCAAAGTGACGACAGTTACAAAAATCCGATGACCCGCTCGGATTAATAACATGATCTGCGGGCCCCATAGGGAGGGGGCTCCCGCCTGAGACTTCCTTGCAATTCACTCACAGACGAGGCTCCCGCTTGATACTTCCTCCAAATTTATACCTGAGGAGCCCAAAAGTTACGACAGTTTCAAGAATCCGATGACCCGCTCGGATTAATAACATGATCTGCGGGCCTCATAGGGAGGGGGCTCCCGCCTGAGACTTCCTCGCAATTCACTCACAGACGAGGCTCCCGCTTGATACTTCCTCCAAATTCAGACCTGAGGAGCCCAAAAGTAACGACAGTTACAGGAATCCGATGACCCGCTCGGATTAGTAACATGATCTGCGGGCCCCATAGGGAGGGGGCTCCCGCCTGAGACTTCCTCACAATTCACTCACAGACGAGGCTCCCTCTTGGTGGATGATGGTGATGGGATGATGACGACGGTGTTTGATGATGATATATGATTGATGATGATGATCATGGTGATGGTGGTGATGATGACGACGTGATGATGATGGTGGTGATGATGAGTGCTGATGGTGAGTGATCGTGCGATTCTGATGGTAAATGGTGGTGATGATGATGGGGACGAAGTGGTGAGTCAGCGAGTAGTGATGATGATGATGATGATGATGATGATCGTTCGATGCCGATGATGGTGAGTGATCGTGCGATGGTGATGGTGATGCTGATGGTGATGATGATGATGATGATGAGTGGGGAGTGATGGTGATGGTGATGATGATGCGGAGGAGGAAGCAAAGAGGAGCAGAGGAGAGGGAGGAGGACGAGAGATCCTGCGCGGAGGGTGTGCAGAGAAAACAAGAACCCCACTTAGGATGGTGGGAAAAAAGCATCATGAGGCCAGCGTAGGGCCTCTTGTAGGAAACCTGCAACTCCCCCAGGGCAAAGGCAAGGCCCACCACATTTTTACAGTCACTAAAGACAGACGACGGGCCCGTGACTTCTATCCCCGCTTTGGCCAGGGCCGCGAACTCTCCACATTGGGGAGTCTGAAGGAATTGAGCATACACAGGGGCGTGCATCGTGCACCGTTCGTGGCCAGCGTCGTCGACTAAAACAAGACCGTGCCCAGCCCTCGAGAGCTCGGAGACTTGGTGCCTGAAACAACACCCATCAACGAATATAAAACCGCTGAAACTGCCATCGTCGGGGGGGGGGCCGTGTCAGACCTGGGCCGCCTGGGCCCCAGAGCTCTCGCCCGCAGGCCTAGGGAAAACGCCCCCAGGGTGGGGAAACAAACCTTTGCCGAACAGGAGGTCGGTGAGGGGGTCTGACGGATCCGCCGCGTCAGCGGCTTCGAGAACATCTCGGTCGATCAACTCCGATCGCGTCGAATCGAAATCAGGGCAACGCCAGAGCCTGTGAAAAGGCGTGTCACCGTGCTGCCCGCACGTCGCACAGCGATCGTCCGCCAGCTGGTAACCCGCTTTTATCGCTCTGCTGTTGGTCCAGAGAGCGTCACGCGTGAGGCTTCTAAGGCACCCTCTCTCGAGGGCCGAAAACCGTTTCGATCGGAGCTGATTGCAAACGATATCGTAGCACAACCGATCGCATGGCAGGCGAAGCTTAGCACAGGGCTCGCGTTCGAGCTGTCGAAGCACAGCGGCCCTGAGGAGACACTTGAGCAGCGCGGGCGAGACCGTCGTCAGCGAGCTAACGATAGTCTCATAGCTGACAACGGTCCGCACACCTGTCGCCAGGTGGGCATCTTACTGTTAAAAACCTGCTCCCAGACTTGCCTCAGCACAGGAAGCGGTAAAGCATGGGCGTAGGAGTGGGTCTGGGATGCCCGCGCCTCTTTTCTGTATCTGATGATGGGGGACGCACCGGCAATCCAGGTTGGGTCTTCGTTAAGGAGGAGGGTGGAGGTGAGCGAACGGCCCCCAGCCCTGGGGCGCAAAACTTTGCCCGCTTCCCTCCGGATTTTACCAAGCTCGAAATCAAAGATTCCGTGAACCTCCGCACCGTAGAGGACCCCAGGGAGAGCACCAGACATCCAAATCCTCTTGCTGTACTTTCCCAGACTACAAGACATACGGACCAGCTTTTTGGTGGTGGCTTTGAGGTGAGACACTCTGGGCTTAAATTTGGGGCTCCCTTTAGCGGCCCTCCTGGGCCTGCCTGCGGTATCGTCGATGTCCAGGTTGACAGCGCTGTCCGTGGGTCTGCCCGCGAGAGGCCCTAAAAAGTCAATCAACTGCTTCCTGACTTCTTTGCTGTAAGTCACGAAAGCGGCCTTGTCGCGCGATATGTCGCATCCCATCTCGTCTACTATGGCCTTGTGCAGGCAAGATGAGGCAACCTTCAAGTTGCTGACCACCTGCGCGACGGTGCCCGTGCTAGAAACTCCACTATCATCGATATACTGGTCGAGCTGCGTGCAGGGGGGGGGGGGAACTCGATTTTGTCGAAACTCTCGATACAGTAAACTTTGACGTGCGACGTGGCGAAACTGCACCCCGCGATGACCCCCCTCACCGCGTAGAAGGGCCCCGACACATAGTTACCCATTCACATGAACCTAGCTCCGCGGTGCGCCGCAATCGATCGCCTATACAGCACAGGAGGAAACTGAAACCGCTGACAGTGTAATTTTAACCGTTCCAGAGAGATGCCTTCGTTGAACTTCGTCATGTCCCAAAGCAAAGTCTCCGAACACAAGCCTATGGAGTTAGCGGTCTCGGATTTCAGCATTTGCCTCCAGACCACGTCCGCGGCGGAGGCGAACGATTGGCCAGCAAAGTCGGGCCGAGAAACAGCGACCTCCCACTGTTGGGCGTAAGTGCGACGGCATCTTCCCGGCAGACGGTAGACGGAGCAGAAGAACCCAATCGGCCTCCCGCCGCCGTTGGGTTTCATGGATAAAATCACCTGAGTGAGCTGGACTTGCAACGGCAGGCGCGACATGGACTCCATTCTGCTGATCATCATGGAAACCACCTGTAAACGCTGGTCAGGCATCCACGAGTAGTGCCTCATATGGAATCCGTCCATCGCGCACGCCGTTCGGGTCGAGTATTTCCTAGAGGCCTTTCTCAAGAAATCAACTTCGAGCGGCGGGAGGCGCTCGAAAACCGTCGGGCGGTCCCTCTCGTCAGGCCTGGGTTCGGCCTCCCAAATTTTAGAGAACAGCGACGCTTGGTTTTTGAGGAGGGCCAAGGGGTCCGAAAACACGATCCCAGCCGAAGACAGGGCGGCGGGCGCCTTCCAGCCCGCCGCGGGCTTTCTGGCCAAATGCGCGTTGCGACCCCCTTTTCGATGTTCTTTAACAGCCACTCCTTCCAGGATCTAGAAGCCTGGCTCCTGGCACGATTCTGCTCCGCCTCCAGCGCCTGGTCCAAGTCAGTAAGCAAATCGGAATCGAGGGCCTCGTCGGCCTCGTCGTCGACCTCCGTGCTGCGGGGGTCGTCGTAGCCGACGGCGCAGGACGTGTCCTGCCTAAACATGGCGTCGGCTCTGACAGTCGCGCCGTTCCGGGCAATATTTTCGGAAGCTGTGTGCGGCAAACAGTGGGGACGAGAAACGCCGACCCTCTGTTGGCATCTGAGAAGCAATTCAGAGTGCGGGCCCAGAAATTTAACCAGGTCCCCAGGAGGGTCGCCAATTAAACGAGCGCGCTGGTGGGCCTCTGGGAAACCAAACTTGGTGCTTCTCCACTGTCTGGAGGTGCTCGTCGGCCATTTGATCCCAAAGAGCTCAGGGTGCTTGCGCCCCTGGGGGGGAATCGCGAAACACAGAGGCCCATTTCAACTTGGGCCTGCGCCCGCGCGCCCCGTACCCAGGCAACTTAGAATGAGCAACCTTGGCCGCCTCATACTCAGCCAACTTCCCCCAGAGGCGGCCGAGGCGAGACAACTTTTCCTGGAATCCATCGGACGAGGTCCCAGGAACCAGCTCGCTCATGATTTTGCCTCCCAGCCCGAGAGCGCGTTTCCCGGGGGGGGGGGGCCCTCGGGGGCCCTATGGGACGCTCAGGGGTGATGGTGGTGGTGGTGGTGGTGGTGGTGGTGGTGGTGGTGGTGGTGGTGTGTGTGTGTGTGTGTGTGTGTGTGTGTGTGTGTGTGTGTGTGTGTGTGTGTGTGTGTGGTGTGTGTGTGTGTGTGTGTGTGTGTGTGTGTGTGTGTGTGGTGGTGTGTGTGTGTGTGTGTGTGTGTGTGTGTGTGTGTGTGTGTGTGTGTGTGTGTGGTGTGTGTGTGTGTGTGTGTGTGTGTGTGTGTGTGTGTGGTGTGTGGGGGGGCGGGTTGTCGAACGCCAAAGCCTGCAGGGGGGCCGCGCGCTCGTGCAGCTCGGGTTGGACAGGCAAATGCGGCGTGATGTTCGAACCTCTTTGGACCGAGACATCCTTGGCAGCCTTGGCGAGGCCCTTCGAGGCCACGAACAAACCGATCAACTTCATCCCGCCCGTGGTGGAGCAGGTGCCGTCGCATGACGGAGAGATGATCTGTTCCGATAAACGTTCAGGAAAACCGTTTTTTTTTTTTTTTTTTTTTTTTTTTTTTTTTTTTTTTTTTTTTTTTTTTTTTTTTTTTTTTTTTTTTTTTTTTTTTTTTTTTTTTTTTGTTTTTTTTTTCTTTTTTCTCTACAGGGCTCATATTGAAATCACCTCCCGCCAACATTTCAGGCGCATGGATGTCCTGGGGGCTGCCGACCGCGCCCAAGATATGCAAGTTACGATTGGTGAGGCCCTCGGAGCAATACAAGTGCACCGAGACTAAAAGAACCTGAAGAGCTTCATCCCCAGGAAGATGAATGATGCCCGCGACCGCCCTGGACGGGGCAACTTCTGAGCTGAGGTTGGGCAAGGGGTGCGAGCCGAGGAACTCGCGACCAAGCGCAGCAACGCCGCCTAAGCTGCCCTCGCCCTCGCCTGGATGAGCAGGAAAGAAAATCCCCTTCCAACCGTTGCGCAGGCGCCAGGCCTCCGCAGCTTTACGCGGCTCGCTGGGCACCAGATGGTGTTCTTGGGCGGCATGGGCCTGGGCCCCCGGGAGCCATTCCTTGCGCGACCCCCGCGACGTGGCGTTGCAAGTTTCAAACTTTAAACAAAACTGATCCTTGGACGGGGAGTCGGGCACCTGGAAGAAATCAAAATTGGACCCGACGCCAACCCGGTCAGCAACTAAACTGTCGCTGATCTCAAAATCTCGGCCTGCAGGGGGCCCGTCCATGGAAGGTGAGAGCTTGGGAAGGTAGTGCTGGGGCTCTTGGCCCCCCCGCCGCCTCCTCCTCCAGAAGAAGCAAACTGCCTGCCACTAGGCGGCGGGGGGCTGAACATTGCCCTGTCCAGGCGGGGCCAGCGGTGTGCAGAGCGCTCGATCGGCGCGCAGGCGCACGTCACTACTGCCTGAAGCCGCTGCTGTAGTTGCCGTAGGCGCCGTCGTTGGAGGGGCATTCGCCGCTGTGCCCGTTCCTGGCGCCCCAAGGGCATGATCTCCTGGTAGATCGGGTTGGCTACGGCCCGATCCTCCAGCTTCCGCCTCAGCACTTGATTCGACCTTGCACCGACTGCTGGACCTTGGCGAACAACTGTTTGGTGATGTCCGCCAGCTGACCTTCGAGCAAGGACTTGGGTTTGTTGAACTCTTCCAGATCGGTGTCCGACCACGCAGGTTCGCCGTCCAAGCCGAGAGCTCCTTCACCGTAGTCTATGGCGATGGCCCCCTCCTTGCCGTCCAATATGTCTCGCAAGCACAGAGCCCGCTGCGCAGGAGCAGGAGTGGGAGCCACCACCTCGTGATGGAGCTGGTCCACCAGCCTCTTGTGCTCCTTATCCGCCTCGTCCAGGTCGATCTTGAGCTTCTTGGCTGCCTCGACGCAGTCCGAGCACCATGTGCGCGCCCGTTCGATGTCTGACAACTCTTCGTTGAGCTTGGTCTCAAGGGGCTTGACTCGAACGCGGGCCTGTTCTGCCTGCTTCTCCAGTGGCTTGGCTGGAGTGGGCTTCTCGCTGGCGGACCTCTTGGCGATCCATCTACGGTGGTGCGCCGCCGCGGCGGTGTCACCGAGCTTCTCCGCCAGCTGGAGCAGCTGCTGGACGTCCTCTTTGCTGGCCGACTCGGGCACCGCCACGGGCGGCGGGGACGCTCGGGGGGGTCCCCGCTGCCATTCCCCCGCGGGGTGGGGCCGCTTCAGCAAGCTGCACGTCCACACGCTCCACTCTTGCAGTGCTTGCAGTACCAGAAACTGAGCAGGTTCTTAGCGCTGCCGCAATCTGAGTAGCTGCACTTCCACATCTTGCGATTGCCGTTCGTCCCGTTGCGCAGCCAGCGCTCACGGTTGGCCTCCAGCGGCGCGAGCTTGGGAGGCGGCACCATCGCGGGCACTGCAGAGGAGGAATGACTGCCGAGTCGCCTCTCGCGACACGAGGAAACTTACACGCCAAAAACTCCCGAACCTGCCGCACGGCTGCGGACAAGCTCGAAGCCTCGCGGCAAGGTTTCGAAGTTGAGCCAAAATGGCTACGGACTCTGAAAAATCGTTTCCCTAGGGCCAGTGTCAGGGAGGGCGCCAGGCTGCCCTGGACTTTATGTTTCGAGGCCGCCCCGAGGAACACTTAGTCGTAAAATGAACCTTTTTGGGTGTATGTCGCGGTCGCGTTTCCCCGGCCTCCCGCGCCAGTTTGGGGGGGCGGCCCCGGGGGGGGGGTCCGATGCCAGCCACATGCAACCCGTAGCACCTGTGGCCCAAATGACGGCGCCAGAACCAGCTCAGGAATCGATTTTTCGCGCTCCGACCACTTGTTTTTTCGGACCCGCCCGAACCGCCGGGGCCAGGTCCCCCCTCGAGCGACCCCCAACTCCTGAGCACACCGGAATCGATTTTTCGAGCTCGAAAAAATCGCATTCCCGGGGCCAGTGTCATGGAGGGCGCCAAACCGCTCTGGACTATATGTTTCGAGGTCGCCCCAAGGAAAACCCAGTCGTGAACTGAACTTTTTTTTGTGTGTGTGTGTGTGTGTGTGTGTGTGTCGCGGTCGCGTTTCCCCAGTCTCCCGCGGCGGTTCGGGGGGGGGCGGCCCCGGGGGTCCGGTCCGATGCCAGTTCGGGAGCCCCAAACGCAACGTGCAGCACCTGCGGACCAAACGACGTCAGCAGAAACAGCTCGGACACGAAATCGATTTTCCGTGCCCCAGCAAATTGTTCCCAACCAGCCTGTGTTGTTGGGTCCTCGTTTTGAAGAGACGGTCCCCGCGTTCCTCCTCCTCCTCCTCCTCCTCCTCCTCCTCCTCCTCCCTCCTCCTCCCCCTCCTCCCTCCTCCCCCTCTTCCCTGCGTTTCACCCACCTAATGCAGCGTTTCGTAGCCCCATAGGGAGCTCCACCGAAGGCCCCAATGCCACCGTACACATGCGTCCCCCCCACTCGGTACAGCGTTTCGTGGCCCCATAGGGAGCTCCACCGAAGGCCCCAGTGCCACCGTCCACATGCGTCCCCCCTACTCGGTACAGCGTTTCGTGGCCCCATAGGGAGCTCCACCGAAGGCCCCAATGCCACCGTCCACATGCGTCCCCCCCACTCAGTACAACATCTCGTGGCCCCATAGGGAGGGAGCTCCACCGAAGGCCCCAGTGCCACCGTCTACATGCGCCCCCCCCACTCAGTACAGCGTTTCGTGGCCCCATAGGGAGCTCCACCGAAGGCCCCAGTGCCACCGTCCACATGCGTCCCCCCACGCAGTACATCGCTTCGTGGCCCCATAGGGAGCTCCACCGAAGGCCCCAGTGCCACCGTCCACATGCGTCCCCCCACTCAGTACAGCGTTTCGTGGCCCCATAGGGAGCTCCACCGAAGGCCCCAGTGCCACCGTCCACATGCGTCCCCCCACTCAGTACAGCGTTTCGTGGCCCCATAGGGAGCTCCACCGAAGGCCCCAGTGCCACCGTCCACATGGACCCCCCCCACTCAGTACAGCGTTTGGTGGCCCCATAAGGGAGCTCCACCGAAGGCCCCAGTGCCACCGTCCACATGCGCCCCCCCGCTCAGTACAGCGTTTCGTGGCCCCATAGGGAGCTCCACCGAAGGCCCCAGTGCCACCGTCCACATGCGTCCGTCCCACTCAGTACAGCGTTTCGTGGCCCCATAGGGAGCTCCACCGAAGGCCCCAGTGCCACCGTCCACATGCACCCCACCCACTCAATACAGCGCTTCGTGGCCCCATAAGGAAGCTCCACCGAAGGCCCCAGTGCCACCGTCCACATGCGTCCCCCCCAGTGAGTACAGCGTTTCGTGGCCCCATAGGGAGCTCCACCGAAGGCCCCAGTGGGACCGTCCGAGTGCGTCCTGAAACACCCGATTTGGCATTTTCACCCACCCAGGTACAACGCTTCGTGGCCCCACAGGGAGCTCCACCGAAGGCCCCAGTGCCACCGTCCGCATGCGTCCCGCGCGCCCAGTGTGGCATTTTCACCCACCCAGGGCAGTGTTTCGTGGCCCCACGGGGAGCTCCACCGAAGCCCCCCAGTGGGACTGTCCACAAGCGTCCCGAAGTACCCATTGTGGCATTTCCACCCACCCAATCCAAAATTTCGTAGCCCCGTAGGGAACTCCACCGAAGGCCCCAGTGCCACCGTCTGCTTGCGTCCCGAAAACCCAACGTGGCATTTTTACGCACCCAATGCAGCGTTTCGTGGCCCTTTAGAGAGCTCCACCGAAGCCCCCAGTGTGACCGCCCGCATGCGCCCCGGAAGCCCAATTTGGCATTTTCACTTACCCAGTACAGCGTTTCGTGGCCCCATATGGAGTTCCACCGAAGCCTCCAGTGGGACCGTCCGCGTGCGCCCCGGAAACCAAATTTGGCATTTTCACCCACCCAGTACAGCGCTTCGTGGCCCAATATGGAGCTCCACCGAAGCCCCCAGTGGGACCGTCCGCATGCGTCCCGGAAACCTTACCTGACACACCACTCACCCAGAACAGCGTCCCCCCCCACCCAGTGCAGCGCTTCGTGGCCCCATAAGGAGTTTCACCGAAGAAGATTTTCACAATTGCGGTACCCACAACTGCATATGGTTGGGTCCTTCGCCAAAATAATTTTTCTCGGGCCCCTCCGAACTCTCCCTGGCAAGATCCCCCCCGAGCGGCACCCGAATCCTGAGCACACCGGAATCGATTTGTCGAGCTCCGAAAAATCGTTTTCCCGGTGCCAGTGTCAGGGAGGGCGCCAGGCCGCCCCGGACTTCATGTTTCGATGTCGCCCTGAGGAAAACTCAGTCGCAAACTGAACCATTTTGGGGGTGTGTCGGGGTCGCGTTCCCCCAGCCCTCTGCGCCAGTTCGGGGGGGGGGGGGGGCGGCCCCTTCGGGGCCCGCGCCAGTGTTGAGGGGCCCTGCACCCCGCAACACCTGCGGCAGAGATCCTGTTGGGGCTCTTGTCGCGGCCCCGGTCGGGGCTGGCCGCGGAGCCACGAGGCCGCAGCAGCGCGGCAGCAGCGCTGCAGCAACGCAGCGACGACGACCGCGCGGCGGCGGCGGCCTCGGGGGGCCGTTTCCGGACCCCAGGGCCGCGGAAGACAAGAATGGGAACTTCCACAGGGGAAGGGGTCGAGAAGTCCAGGGCTCCCTTCAGCGCCCGACGATGTCGGGTCCACCTTCCGCGCTCCTCATTATTCACTCCTCCCTCCTCCCTCCTCCGTCCTCACTGTCCTCCTCCCTCTCATCCTCTTCCTCCTCCTCCTTCTGTTCTCCTCCTCTGTTCAACGGGAAAAGCTAAGCGGAGTCGGATCGGTGCAAATCCGTTGGCAGAGGAGCTGCTGCTGAGGATAGTAACAGAGGGCTGAAGGATGAAGGACAACACGTAATGAGTGAGAAGGGCGGCGGGGAGGAGGAGGAAGAGGAGGAGGAGGAGGAGGAGGAGGAGGCAGCTCGAGGAGACACGGGGCAGAGGCACGAGGACCCGCAGAACGATAAGGGTGATAACAAAGAGGAGCGAGTGGCGGCGAAACCGAACCAACCGAAGCAACCGAAGCAACCGAAGCACCCGACGAGGAGGCGACGACGCAAGGGCCCCGCAGTGACCGAACCGACCGAACCGACCGATTCCATGCGACGGCGACGCAACCGAACCGACCTGTTTGCGGAACTCCAAGACGACCGTATCTGCATCGACTCGAACCGGCCGAACCGAACCGGCCGAACCGGCCCGGTCGGAGAAAACAAGCCGAATCGGCCGAACCGAAACGGGCGAACCGAACCGGCCGAACAGGACCGGTCTGCGACGCGAACCGAACCGGTCGAACCGAACTGGTCTGCCACGCGAGCCGAACCGGACGAACCGAACCAGGCGCGCATCGAACCGAGCCGAATCGAACCGAACCGCGGCTTCCATGACACTGTGACAAGGCAAAAACGAAGTGTCCTACCGAAGGGCTCCCACCTAAGGCTTCGTTCGAATCCGAGCGGCCATACCCCCATCCGCCCCCTGAAAAAATAGATGGGGTTGTCCTCCTCCTCCCGCTTTCGATTGGATCTGTGTAGTGGTCTCACTCTGCTGGGCCTCCCGGAAGCCCCGGAAAGAAGCGCGAGGTCTCGCCTGGGCATTCGCGGGGATCCCGCTCCGCTGGGCCTCCCATTAGCCCACGAACGGGGCGACAATTGCACAGTTGGCAGCCCCGCGGGGGAGCGCGAGGTCTCGTCAGGGCCAGCGCGGGAATCCCACTCCGCTGGGCCTGCCATGAGCCCACGAACGGGGAGACAGCTGCACAGTTGGCAGCCCCGCGGGGGAGCGCGAGTCTCTTCTAGATTTTGCATCTGCGCGGGGATCCCACTCCGCTGGGCCTGGCAGGCGCCCACGAACGTTATGACACTTGCGCAGTTGGCAGCTCCGCGAGGGAGCGCGAGGTCTCGTCAGGGCCAACGCGGGGATCCCACTCCGCTGGGGCCTCCCAGAAGCACGCGAACGGGGCGACTGGTGCACAGCTGGCAGCGCCCCCAGAGAGAGAGAGAGAGAGAAAGAGAAAGAGAGAGAGAGAGAGAGAGAGAGGGAGAGAGAGCGAGAGACTAGAGGCAGGAGGCCGACGGCACGAGAGACGCGGGAGGGGAGAAACCAATGCTCCACTCAAGACGAGTGCCCAGCACAGGCAAGGTGGGAACGAATCACGCAGCGCGCTGGCAGCGCGCCCGGCAGAGCGAATGCAGCCGTTGGACCACCCCAAAGCACTGGAAGAACCTTGCAGGGAGATGTTATGAGAGAGCGATGCAATGCTGTTTCTGTTCTGCCTTTCCGCATGGACGTCCGGTCGTCGAGACTGCTCAACTCGTGGCAGGAGTTGACGGCGGCGAAAACCGTTCGCGTCTCCTCATCTCCTCCTCTTATCCTCTACTGATCCTCTTTCCTCCGCGTCCGCACCTTTCACTTCTCATTCACATCCTCTTTCCAGCAGAGACCTCATGTGTGGTCCAGCCATTTTAGTATGTCGACGCGACGCTCTGCGCCTTCCCAAATCTAGGTTGTCGGGCCTCAGTTGCTTCAAGAAGGCTTGCTTCCAACAGCACCGAGATAATTCTAAGAGGTCCCATGAAGAGCCTAATACATGCCACTATGGCCCAAAGATGGCCCAAGAGTGCCTCAGGACGGCCCGCAGAAAGACCAGGTTGACCCCAACAAACGGTCTTGACGGCCCAGGAGGCTCCAACACTTGTCGAAAGGGTCTTAAAATGCTCCGAGAGAGGAGGCGTACAAGAAACCCCAACTGAAGGTCCAGCAAAACACAGACAAGTAAACAAACTGAAGACATGAGTCGAAAACCCAGCAATGTTCAAGGTGCTTCGCTTTTCCTCGCGTTTCTGCCGGATATTGCTTCTGGAAGGTTTCGGAAAGCCCCACGACGGCGCAAAGAAGTTCCTAATGCGGCCCCAAGGCGGCCCACATTGGTCCTGAAGAGCTCTCGAAGGTGCCCCAGGAAATCAAAACATCCCTAACCAAGGTTGGCCCAACAATACTGGACCCCTCAAGCGGACCAAAAACGCAAAGATAATACACATAATGGTCGACGTGAACCCTAGATGCTCCAAGCGGCGCACGAGAGGCACCCGCAAGGATTCCGATGCACACGCACAGAGAGTGAGAGAGAGAGAGAGAGAGAGAGAAAGAGAGACCGAGAGAGAGAGAGAGAGACCGTTAGAGAGAGAGAGAGAGAGATAGCTAGAGGCCTAGAGAGGACCTGAAGCATCAATCTGTTAAAACGATAAAGAATTCGTACCATTAGTACTCTTATCCGTACTACCAACTTCTACTCTCGGGAGGTGCTCGTCTCGGGAAGCTCCCGCTTTCAACAAAGAAAACCAAAGAGAGCCCCAAACCAGCTCAATAAGACGACCTGGAGAGCCCCAAGAAGGCCTCGAAGAGCTCCGCCAAGACCCCTCCACGCCCGCCGAAGAGGACCCCAAGAACATCCAGGAGAGCCACAGGAATACAACTGGCCGAAGAGGCCCCGAAGACCCAGGGCCTTGTAACACATCCCATGGCGGCTCCCAAACCGCGCCTCCGTGGCGCCCAGACGACCCACGATGGCCATAAAAGGGGTCCTCGGGATAGCTCCAGACGCCTCCGAGATAGTAGCACAGTTTCCAAGAACTCCCAGAAAAACAGGAGGGGCCTCGAGGGAGATCTCCAGAGGGTCCGAGAGAAAGAAAGAGAGAGAAGCCCCAAACGGCTATGAATGTTGACCAACATGGCGTGTTTTACCATTGGAGCATTTCCCGAGGCAAGCCCGGGAATACCCCAGACAATTCGCCACCCCAGGACGATCTTTACGAGGTCTAGGCGGTCCCCCTTTGGACCCTCCCTCGAGAAATTCGACCATCCACGATAATCCTAAGACCCTCACTCGAACATATCCGCAGATGTCACGGGGTGCCTTCAGAAGATGATGATGCTGATGCTGATGCTGATGCTGATGCTGATGCTGATGCTGATGCTGATGATGATGATGATGATGATGATGATGATGATGATGATGATGATGATAATGCTGAGGAGGAGGTGGAGAAGGAGAAGGAGGAAGAGGAGGACGAAGAGAGGAGGAAGGGAGAAGGAACGGAGGAGGAAGAGAGGAGAAGGAGAAGGAGGAGGATGAGGAAGACGAGGAGGAGGAGGAGGCCCAGCAGAAGGCCCAAAAGAGGCCCCGAGAAGGCCTTCAGCCCAACTGTCCATGCAATGCCAGAGCTAACTACCCTGGCACGTTGTACGAATGATCAAACTGACAATGGCCGTCACATGTGTTGGGCTATATTTTTGCGGCAGCGATCAACACCCTCCAATAAGCCACGCGCATCTCACACATGAGCTGGCACTGCGAATCGAATCGCATTGCCATTAAACTTGCGAGACACGACCAAAGGAGGATGACTGAAGACGAGGACGAGGAGAAGTGAAAACATCCAGACTGCGACACAGGTACAAGCCAAGGGGGTAATTTTTGGGCGTAGCCTTCCAAGCACAATCTGCAGTATGTGCTTGTCACTCCAAACGGATACACGTCGCTTCGCGAGGGCCACCGTTTCTGGGCCGTCTTGGGGTCTCTCAGGGCCGTCTGGGAGCCCTTTCTGGGGGCTCTCTGGGCTGTCTTTGGGATCTTTTGGGGCCGACTTGGGGCAGGCTGAGGGTCCCAATGGGCAGTCTTGAAGCCTTCTGGGGCCGCTCTTTGGGCCCTTCCTGTCAATCTTTGGGCGATCTTGGGGGCCTCTTGGGCCGCTTTGAAGGCAGAGAAGGCAGACTCCGACGACCAACAACTCAAAATATTCCTGATTTGTTTTGGTCTCTTGGGTGTTCTCTTGGAGCCGCGCAAGGGCGTCTTGCCCTGCCTTGGGAAGGTCTGGGAAGGAGCCGGGCCCGTGCCCGTCGCCGCCGCCCCGTTGCATGGATCGCATCGCATTGCAATTGCATCGCATCGCTTTGCAATTGCATTGCATTGCTTTGCATCGCTTCGCATTGTGTTGCGTTGCTTGGCGTTACTTTGCATCGCATTGCATTATGTCGCATTTCCCGCGCATCGCGGCCGTCCCGTTGTACGCCCTCGCTGCATGGCAATCCCATTGCAATGCAGTCGCACTGCATTGCATTGCATTGCATTGCATTGCATTGGATTGTAATCGCATTACAATGCATTTCGATCGCATTGCGCTGCATTGCTTTGCTTGCATCGCATTGCATTGCTTTGCATTGCTTTGCGTCGCTTCGCATGGCAATCGTATTGCTCTGCATGGCTCTGCACAGTTTTGCATGGCTTTGTATCGCATTGCTTTGTACTGCATTGAATTGCAAAGCTTTGTGTTGCACCACATAGGTTGCAACACATGGATTGCATCAAGTAGATTGCACAGCGGATTACCATGTTGATCCACGGATGTGGTGCAGCGCCCGAGGGGGGAGTAAAAGGAAATGCTCAACAATGCAATCATGCTTGACACATTTTTAAAATCGAGCCAAATCGAGGAACAAATGCAGGCAGAAAACGTTGCCGCTCAGCACGTTATCTCTAGACCTGGGTAAACGTAATGAACACACAGTGTCAAGCCCCCTCCAGCCCCTGGGGGGACAGCGCCGTATCTACTGAGACTTTTTCGACCCGGCTTCTTGGACTCCCAGGACCGCCCCAGATGGCTCCAAGGCGCTCCAACTCGGCCCCAGTCCTGGCCTTGTGCCACACACACAGAGCACGAAACGACCTGGCAGGAGCACTAAACAACTTGGCCCCAGGATGGCCCTGGCAGATTTCTTCATACTTCTTTTATGCGTGCGTAGGACATGCATCACCGGTGAATAATGATGTGGCCGCACATCGTGGGGTTCTGAATGCACCAGTCGAAAGTTGTCGTAGTGGTCGTCGTCGTCGTCGTGGGGTGCCAAAACTGGAACTCTTCGTCCCACTGTGCCAACTCTTCCAAGATTAGTCGATCGTCTGGAATGCCGCCAAATCCAGAGCCGAAGTTCGCACCAGTTGCGTGCCAACCTTTGGAGGACAGAAGGGACGAAAGGAAGGATGTGTTGGTTCCATACCTGCTGTAGAGCTCCAGAAGGTTCAAAAGCCGGTAATAGTTCTCCCAGCTCTCAACCCGCAATTCGAATGGGCGAACAACGTCTTTGGCTCCTGCATGCGTGGTGGAAATCAGCATACCGCCGTTCTCGGTAGTCCCAAAAATGTCTACACCTGGGTCAGAATCTGGTTGCCTGGCGGCAACTTGATGTTGCATTGTGCCGCCAGCTAAAGAGATGAACTTTTTCGGATTGCCGAACCTGCTGCCCCATGCCATGCGGGGGATGTTAGCCGTTGAGCTAAATGTGATGAGGCGCTTGTCGAATCCACCTGAATCCTGATGTTTCTTGACCATCACGCGGTGCATCAATACGTCTGGTGGCAGCAGGCCCTCCGCCTTCATTTCTCGTACCGATGATATGAGACCAATCTTGGGCTTTGTGCATCGCGCCCCGCCGCCATCGCTGTGGACCTGCACCGAAAAGAACATCCCATTTTTGAACTTGGCTGAAACCATCCCGAGATTATCGACCGGCTGAACCATGCGTGTTCCGAATGTTGACATCGTCATGGTCCCAACTTTCTCCTTCGCTTCGCACGGCTCCAACAAGCCGGCGCAGAAAGTGGAGCGCGCCCAACCGTTATGTCCAACTATCAAGACAGGCGTTGTCGGGAATCTCGCCAGATATGTGCGGAACCGCTGTATCTGCTGGAGGAGGCGTCCCCCGTCGTTTGGCTCCTGCTGCTGTTGCAGCTGCTCGGGACTGATCGGGACAGGGCCGCGTCGTTGCTGTGCCGTTCCCCGCTCTGTCGTCTCGTTCCCGCCCTGCTGAGACGCACTGTCCCATCCTCGACCCCAATTCGCTGTGCGGCCCTCCTGGGACTCGTAGGTGCCCCTAACGGCAACCACGAAGTTGTCCAAAGCGTGGCTGTCATTGAAGAAGGCGGTCCCGTAGCGGGAAGCCAATTTCCCCAAATACTCCCACTGACTCACGGGGTTCTTGCCAGGCATGTCCGATTCGCTGCCCACTTTCTCCCGCAACTCTTCCCGCACAATGACGGTGTGACCCTCAGGCCCGCCAGGCCCCAAATGTTGAGGGTCAAGGCCTTGTCTTTTGTATGCCGTGGCAAGCACCAGCATGCAAGTGGCCATAGCACGCTGCAGGGGGGAGACGAGAACCAGCTGGGACCCCGTAATGCGCGCCAAGAGCTCAGGCTTGAGCTCCTCCACGCTCGTGACGGCGTCTGCCTCTCCCTCCCGCGTCAACTGGCCATCCTTCCACGCGTAGCGCGCCGAACCGATATACTCTCGAAGGAATGCAAGCTTACTCCTTTGGGCAAGGTTGCCCGCCGACTCGCCATGCCGGATGAAGGTCACATCGGTCTCCACCTTCTGCTGCACCACGCTGAACCTTCTGACCTCTCGAGCGCCACCAGTTTCCAAGACATGTCGCGCCAGGATGAGGCTCAGGAAGCGCATATGGTGGCCGCAGCCGAGCAAATAGTAGGTCATTGTGAAGACAACAAGCGCTTGGAGCGGAGCTCCTGTTTTCGGATCAGCACGATTCGAGCCAAGTGGCTACAGGAGCTTCTCCCTCAATGGCCCGCCAATTCCACATCATTGCCTCTCCCCGAATCTTTGTTTATTTGCCTTCCCTGGACACGGTGCTTTCCCCTTAACAGCTGAACATGATGATGGGGATTGGGTTTCCCTTGATCTAGTTCAGTTGCTTGTTTTTGTTGTTCTCAATCTTTCTCTCTCACCCCCCCTTCATTAGCTATCGCTACTTCCCGCATGTTCCCCAGCCCTGTATCCCGCCCATCAGAACTGAGCATTGTATCTTCCTGAACCTTCGCCGACCCCCTGGACATCAGCGTGAGAGACACGTGCCCTTCACCCAGACCACTCCTCTCTGGGGACGGGGCGCATCTCGCGATTACAGCTGGTGGGGGGGAGAGTGCCTACAGTCGGGCTCCCGAAACAGGGAACGCCAAAGAAGGAACGAAGACCCCTATCAGCTCTAAAAGCGCCTGGGTACAAGAGGAAGGCTAGAGGAGCAGACCACGGAAGGACCTGAGGAACATCGGCCCCATCCGAACCCAAAGCGGCCCTCACTTCAGCGTCTTGGCTGGAAATCATCGCCTGGGAGGCCTGGGCGAATGAGGGGGAGCCCTTCGCCCTTGGAGCTTCGGGCCCGGACAGACGCAAGCCCGCGACAGCCCCATGGGACAACGTTCCGCTCGGGCTCCTCAAGAGGGCCACGGGAGGCGGTCAGGACAGGACCAGGACCATGCCCTCAGGAAATTTCCGAGGCCCAAAGTACCCAAAGGCGCACGAGACTCCAGGCCGGACCCTGGGAGCACCGAGGTGAAATCCGAGACGACACACAAAACATTGGAACCAACAAGTCTCGTCACATCCACAATTCGGTTTTTGTTCCGTAAACAGCCTCTCTGTCAAGCTCCTACATGATGTCTCTCAGAGATCGAATGCGGGAATCGCCGGACCTGGAATCGGTGGGGCGTCATTGTCTCTGGTTGTCTCCCGCAGACTCCCATTGTCTCCCGTTTTCTTCCTATCCCGATCCCCCGATCCCTAGCCATCTCTTCCCCTCCCTATCCCTCCCATCCCTATCCTATATTTTGGTAGCCATCCCCATAACGATTTGATCTCTGTATATCCACAATCCTGTATCGCTACCCCGACTGTCTCCTGTTGTCTCGCGTTGCTTCCCGTTTTCTCCCTATCCCTAACCCTCCATCCCTATTTCCATCGCTTTCATCCTCCCTATCCTTACCCCTACATCTCAATTCCTCTATCCGTAGCCCTATATCCTTACTCCTACCCCTTCTCCCATGAGTTTTAATATACATCTTATTCCTCGTGAACTTCGTATTAATATAGTTGTCGCATCAACATCAAGACTAGAACTAACCCAAAGGCTTATACTCCTTCATCAGCTAATACCAATATACGTACAAGAAAACGCCAAGTCTAACATCTGGTGCTAGTCCGGGTCTTCGTATAAGATCTATGCATACTAGTACGTGTTCCATTCCCGAAACGAACTGTCTGTGAGGGTCCTACATCATGCTTCTGAGCAGCCGAATACGGGGATAGCCGCATCCGGGATCGGTCGGGCGCCGTGGTCTCCCGTGGTCTCCCATTGCCTCTCTCTCTGGCCAATGTTGAAAACTCTTTAGGGTCTTCTGCCGCAAGGGTTCAATTTTCCCAAGACTCCCCGCGAAGACCTCAGAAGCATAACCTCATAACATCTCACATCACTCAGGTTATCACTTTCATCTGCGCCCTCACTCATATCAACATCGCTCTTCTGGGGCCCACCTCTTCGCCCCCATCATCATCTTCATTGTCAAACTCCGCTGCGCTCTCACCGTCATCACTCTCATCCTCGTCGTCTCCTCTCTCTGCATCTTCGGCATTGTTGTCAGTACGCTTACCCCCGCTTTTCCTTTCACTCGAACTGTCAGCCTCGTCCTCGCTCTCATCCCCGCCTCCCTCACCTACTCCATCTTCGTTGTCAGAGCATCTGCCCCCGTCCAGTCCGACTAACACTATTTACGTGCAGCGGGCATCCCGCTTTCCCAGAGGGAGGCTCGAATGCGAACGGCTATCCGCAAGCGGTGTAACCACACAAATGGGATTTCTCCCGAAGGGCTCCTGCCTGAGCTTCGAATCCGAGCGGCCATCGCCCCCTCCCCCCTCCCTTGTAAACACGGGTGGAATTGTCCTCCCACTCCCTGTGGACCTCCAACTCCACCTAAAGGGCTCCCACCGCAGGGTTGGAAATTCCTTTCCTGCGGTCAAGCCCACAAACGCTCGACTTTTCCGAGCGGCTGTAGGCCTTGCTGCCCAGCTAGTGAAAGCACATGTGGAGTGGACCTTCAGCTATCCGTGCTTCTTTGGCCCTCCCTGGGGCTTCCCCCCCAAGGGCTCTCACCCAAGGGTTGGACTTGCAACTCTCCCCAGCGGGGGTTCGGCTCCGGGCGGCTATTTGCACACATGAGAGAGTGCGCCCGTGGTACACTCCCAAAAAAAGAGGGGCCCCTCCTTATCTACCCCCCCCTTGCACCTGCCCCGCTGGACCGCCCCCCCCCCCCTCCTGTTTTCCTTTTCCCGCCCCTCGAAAGCTACCCCCCCCTCGCCTTTCGCGCTCCAGAAGCTCTCCCCCCCCTCCTTCACCAAAGAGGGGGGGGGCCCCTCCCTGGACCTCTCCACTCGGAAGCCCCCCGCCCCCTCCTTTTTCCGCCCCTCGGAAACTACCCCCCTCCCCCGTTTTCGCGCTCCGGAAGCTACCCCCGCCCTCCTTTCCGAACGGGGCGGGAACTTAGCTACCCCCCCTGTGAACCTCGCGAGCGTGAAGCTCCCGCCCCCTTCCCCCCTTTGTGGCCAAAGAGGGCGAAGAGAGCGCCGAAAACAAAAGGGCCACAAAAATACGAAAGGGTCCGAAAGCGCGCCGAAAACCGAACGTGCACCGACAACCAACAGAACCGCCGAACATCGAAGGAACGCCGAAAACCAAATGGTCGCCGACAACCGGAAGGAAACAGACATCGAAAGAAACGCCGAAAACCAAAAGAGCGCCGAAAAGCTAAGGAACGCAGAAAACAAAACGGCGCCGAAAACCCAAAGAACACCACAAACCAAAGAGGCGCCGAAAGCCCGCGAAAGGCTTCGAAAACCAGCAGGGCCGTGAAAACCAAAGATGCGCCAATAACCAAAAGAGCGCCGAAAACCAGAGCAGCGCAGCGAAAAACAAAGAGTGCCGAAACCGAGAAGGGCGCCGAAAACCAATGGGTCGCTGAACTTGAAAAAGGACACCGAAAACAAAAGGGGCGCAGAAAACCAATGCGGCGCCGACACTAAAAGTGTCGCCACACACCAAACATACCAACGAAACTTACACCAATGCCGAAAACCAAAAAAAGTTCAAACAACCGAAAGTGCGCCGAAAACCGAAGGAGTGCCGAAAACCAGACAGGCGCCGAAAACCACCAGGGCGCCGAGAACCAAAGACGCGCCGAACACTGATGGAACACCGAAAACTATAAGAGCGCCGAACAGGAGGACGAACACCAACAAAAATGCCGAGCACAAAAAGAAACGCCGCCAAACCAAACATGCGCCAGAGACTTTTTCTTTCGCAGCGTGACGCCGGCGATCCGCGCGCGCGTCAGGGCAAGACCGGGACACGGCATCGCGAATTAGCCCGCGTGCAGGAGGAGGGGGGAGGGGGGGCGGCTGCGGAGAAGGGGGCAGGGCGCGGGGCACACTCGCGCAGCAAGGCTGCGGCGGGTGCACGGGCGCGGCCGGGCTGAAAGGTAGCCCCTGGCAGCGGCCGCTGTTCGGCGTCGCAGTGCGCCCAGGGAGGGCAGCAGGCGCAGCGCGGGCAGGGCCCAACAGTTGGGGAGCGGAAGCAGCAAGCGACCGGAGGGCCGGGGCGCCGGCGGGGGGGGGGGCGGCGGCGTGGGGGCTGGCGGCGGCCAGTGGGAATGCGCTGGCGCTGCGGCAGCTGCGAGGAGCCCGAGGTTGCGGGTGGCGGAGCAGGTCGGCGGCAAGGCTGCGTCGCGACTGGCCCGCCCGTCGCAAGGCGGGGCGCTGAGGCCAGCAGCGATCGGGGAGAGGGGCAAAGCGGGAAGTGAGCCGCAGTGGCGGGGGCCCCCAAGTGTAGCGGCACGCGCTGCCGACAGGGGCGTGGCCCCTGCGAGGGGCGGGGGGCGCGGGCGGCATCGCCAGCGATGAAGGCCCACTGCGCGGCTTGCTCGGCGAGGGGCAGGGCCCAGGCAGGAGGGGGGGCAAGCCGCGGGGGGGCAGCGAGGCAGGAGGGAGGGGCGCCGAGGCACCACTACGCACTGCCTAGGATGGACAATGCACGGGGGTCCGAGCGGCGGTCGCGCGGCCATTCATTTTAAGAAAGCAAATTTTTACGCCGAGCATTGGCATATGAACTTCGTTCCGAGAGCAGCTCAGCTCTCTAGAGCCAGTATTAGTATTAGTTCACTTCCGGGAGCCGACTTTATGTTGACACCGAAAAATGTGAATTTGACGTTTTTCTAAAAATGCTCCGAGAAGCTTTCCGCTTCGATTGGCAGGAATGCACCTAGCAGGCGCTCGCTGGTAAAAAACCACTGCGCGGCGCCCTCCTGGGTTGGAAGGAGGGCGACGTCGTCGGCGGAGCCAGGACTGGCGCGCAAACTGGTGGAAAAAAAAGCAGCAGCCCTCCGAGACCCGCCGCGGTCATCGCTGAAGCCAAGTAGACGGTGCGCCTAACTTTGCGCGCAGACTGGAGACTGGTGGGGACGTCACGCGTGCCACCTGGATTGGGCGACCGCGCGCCGTCCCAGCGGGGGCCTCCTGGGTTGGAAGGCCCGCCGCGGCCATCGCCGTGGCGAAGTAAACGGAGGCATCTAACTGGTGCGCTGACTGTTGGATAATGCGCGTGGGCCGCCTGGGTTGGGCGCCCGCCTTCTGCTGCGAGGCTGGGGGGCCAGCGGTGCTCTCGCGATCGTCCCGATGGCTGCAGGGCCTCTGGCAACCCAGAGCCCTCGCAGACGGGGCTCGTCTCCTGCAAGCCAGGTGGCCTCGCTGTGCCGCTTGCCACCCGGCCCTTTGCTGGCAGTCTGTCCATGGGGGCTCTGCTGCTGCCGCCAGACCCTGTCCCAAGCGACGTCCAGTCGCCTGTTGTTGCAGAGGCGGCGTACGTCGTAGATGACAATGGCCAACTCCGCAACGAAGGCCTGGCATAACTCGTCATGGCCTCTGGAATTGCAAGCGCCTTTTCGGTGGCCCTTGTTGTCTCGGTTGTCGCGGGCCTTGTTCCGCCCTTCCTTGACCGCCTCCGACCCAGGTCTCAGTCCTGTTCTCTGGGCGACATCACTGCGGAGACCACTGGATGCCAGACCTGGGGTTCCGGTGCAGGCGACCGAGCCCGTCACTCAGCCCAGTCCCTCCCGCTGGAGGTGCCTGTCGCGGTCCTGGTTCCACTGATGCCAATTGTCTGTCCACCCGGCCTCGTCCCGACCTGCATGGGTGGGTCTCCTGGTCGCCCCGACATCGCGCGGCGCGTCTGTGACTGGGGGCAAGGCCATGCTGGCGGCGGCCCGCGAGGCAACTGGGTTTACCCCGCCAGGTTACCTTCGTGTGTCCCCGTGGGGCTTGCCCTGTTGGGACGGCCAAGCCAGGTGGCATCTGGCTGGGCCCGTCCCTAACCGTGAGCCAGAACTCGCCCACGCGGAAGCGCACATGTCGCCCGGGCTTGAGGTTCTCAACAGGCCCTAGGATCCTTCCTCGGGCGGCGTCTGGGAGGAGGTGCTTCCTGCTCGTCGGATAGCGTGTGCCAGCAGGCGGCTCCGTGGTCACCCGCGTCGTCCCTGGTGTAGATGTCGTCTCCAACGCAGATGAGATGGGCAGGCGCCACTTGCATCCCCAAGACTATATGACTGACCGTGGGGCAGTAACTCTCTCCCGACCCAGGCCCTGCGCTGGCCGCTCTGCTTGGTTCGGTGGCGGGGTTGTCAGGGCGGTCGCCAGGTGGGGAGGCAGATGGGGCACTGGCGCTGTGCTGTGACACCCGCTGTGGCCAGGGCCCCCGTCCAGGAAGGCCCTTGCTGAGGCTGGCATCCGTGGTCTTGCCGTCGTCCAGCTTAGGGCTAGAGCCAGCCAGCTGCACCTCGCTAGTGTTGCGCGCAGGGGCGTGGTCCACGGCGCCTCGTGGTGGCTGGGGCGGGCAGAACCGCTGGCTGCATGCCTCCCAGGTTCCATGTCGGTGCGCGGGGTCCACTCCATGCGCTCCACGCGCTCCGCGCGCTCGGGCGGCGGCGCGGCGCGCCCCGGGTCCAAGTTTGGCAGGGCTGCGGTCGCCGTCAAGCTGAGCTGCATCCGTCTGCCCTATGCCCTGGCTGTCCATGAAAGCTGCTGGCGTGTGGGCGTCGTAGCGCAGGGGGTCAGTACCCCTATTCGTGGTCCTGGTCCCTAGGATGCTCCACCAGGCCTGCTTGACGCGGTTGTCGACTCCCTTGGGCTTCCCTTTGCCTGCCACTCCCCAGGCGACGATGTCTGCGAAGGCACAGCGCCTCTAGTCCCGGGCGTTCTTGTCTGGTACCCCGCAAAGCAGTATGCCACCGTCGTAGACGAAGGTCAGGAAAACCAAGCGCTCTTCGCGCGCCCAGCACCTGGAGTCCTCCGTCCGCTCTCCATGCCTCCTGGGCTCCTTGGCATGTCGTCCTTCAACGAAGTCGCGCCGCGCCTCGCCTTATCGATCTCGTAATGGAGCTTGCGGGCGCGGTCGACCGTGAGGTTTGCGATATTATGGTCGAACTTGGCCCGATGCGCCGAGGCGCGGCTCAAAGCTGTAGCCTCCGATGTAGCCGCTCTCCTGCGCGCCAGGCTGGGGCGGGGCGGGGGCGAACGCGGGTCCAGGTCGGCAAGCGCTGCTGCGGGGTTCTCGGGCATCGCTGGCAGCGGGGCGCGCGTCTCGTGTCGGATGTCCCGTGGCCCCTGGCTGCAGGAGGGGGCGCCCGCGCGGCGCTCCCGGTCCCGGGGTCGCCACGGAGGCTGAGAGCATGTCCTCATCCATCCAAGCGGGCACCTTGGAGACGCCCGAAGGACTAATTGAAATGCTTTCGGGCGCTTTGGTTGCCTTCGCTCTGGCTGATGGCCCACTCAACCAAGTGCGCGCGCCAGAACTGTCGGCGCGTCTCCTCTCGTGCCCGCGCGTCGCGGTGCAGGGTCCCGGCCGAGCGGGCGTGCCCTTTCTCCCGCGGGGTTTGGAAGAAGTGGCTGAGGTGGTTCCTCCCAACTGCCGCGGGTGCCGCGTTGTCTGTGTCCCTGGGTAGGTGCCCGGAGGAGAAGGCGATCCAATGCAGGTGACTGTCGGGGCCGTAATTGACCTGACGTAACAGACTAGCTTGGCCATCTCGCCCGTATCAAGCATCAGTGCGGGAGCGCAATAGCCAGGTAGGTCGGGCAACGCGTTGTACTGGGGCCCAGATCCCTGGGCGCCAGACCCCGAGACCCCAGGCAACCTCGGGTCCGCGCTGAGGGCCGCGTTCGCATGGCTGGCGCGGGGGTCTGCGCGTGCCTGCCAGCTGGCCCCAGGTGCGGGAGAGCGCCTGTTGCGGGCAGACGGGGAGCTACCGCTGTGGGGCTGTGCCTCCTTCTCCTGGGTGGGGAGCTGTGCCGGCGCCTCCGCCTGGAGCCTGTGCCAGCCCTCGTCCTGGAGGCTTCGCCCGCCCTCCCGCTGGGTTTTCCAGAACTCCCCCGATGCGGGGGGGCCTTGCTGGTGGCGCCACTGGCGACTACTGGGGGGGCTGACGTCTGTCTGCGCCTGCGCTGCGACGACTTCCTCCTGTCGTATCGGCCCCTGGGGGCCGCGCCAGGTGCTGCCCGATGGCGATCGCGCCATGCCGCCTCCAGCGCAGTCTTGGCCCCTGTCTGGCGGCCCATCTGGGCGGGGAAACGGCGCGCTGAGCCTTCCGCTGGCGCCAGGATGGTCCGCGCGCAGATGGCCGCGCGTCCCAGATGTCGACCCTGGCAGCGGGCGCAATATTACCTGGCATTTCATGCCCTGGCATGGAATGCATCTCTGCAATCGGCAATGCACGGGGGGCCATTTACCAAGTCGCCGGTGCAGGCGTTGATGCTGTGCTGGTGCGGGTCGCGCCGGAAGGCGAACGTCCCGGGTGGGTCTATCTTGCCTCCCAGACCAGGGTTGGTTCTGCCAGGGGGCGCCCGTCGCACTTGGCTGCGCGCCCCTTCTGCTGGCCTGGTTGCCGATCCCGTCCTTATCAATGCGATGTAACGGGATGGTGGCGCCGACGGCGCCGGGGCACTGCGGGCCCGCCTGGGGCGGGGGCAGGTCCGTCAGGAGGGGCGGGTCCCCGCAGGTGTTGCGGGCCGGGCGCCCGTGCGGCAAGGCTTTCTTCGCGCGCGCGTCGCCGGCTGGCTTGCTCTGTTCGTCCAGGTCGCTCAGGTAGGGAGAGGCGTCCTTGCGCGCGCAGCTCGTCTTTCCAGCGTCCGATGCAGCGCGGCCCGCAGCAAACTCCCCAGTGATAGGCGGTTCTGCGATTGGCTGCCGGCAGCTGCCTGGCCCCGGCGGACGCCTCAGGCGTTCTGTAGATCCTCCGTCAGGGAGGCCCAGTCGCGGTTATTGGGCAGCGGGGGGTCGACCAGGGTGGCGAAGCCGTGTTGCTGCTGCTCACGTATCTTGGCGAGCTTCCTCTCTCTGGCTTGGAGCGCCGCGTCTGCTGCCATCGCGTCGCGGACGTCGGCGGTGGTTTCGTCGGGCGCAGCAGCCCCGCAGAGCGAAGCTGACTTGAACTCGGGCCCCCCCGCTAGCGCCCGTCGGTTGCCTGCGCGTTGGGGACCTCGGAGCTATATGCAGATGCCCGCGGCCGCGCCCCAGGTGGCAAGTGTGTGTGTGTGTGTGTGTGTGTGTGTGGCTGTGACTCGGCGGCTGCAGTGACCAGTCCTCCTTTGGACCTGGTACAAGCGACGTTGAGCGGGTGTTGGTCATCAATAAAACCCAAAGTCTGGTTGCTGTAAGCCAGAGTAATAGCGATCCTGGCCAGGTCGGCCTCGTCTCCACGGCTGGACTCAATGGTGCCAATCTCAATTCGGCCACCCCTAAAAAGCTCCGAGCACCTGGCCTCCAGCCTGGGGAAATTCAGCCCAAGGCCGTTACGTGCCGTGGCTATGTCTACAGACTGCAGGCTCGGCTGTGCCGGGGGCACCTCGGCTGGTCTGTCTTGGGGCGGGGGTGCGGGGCCTGGCTGGGGGAGGCCTCGAATCGGGCCTGGCGTCGAGGGCGTCCTTGCCTGCCGCGCCTGCCGTTTTCCCTTTGCAATTCGTTTTTCCCTGCGCCTTCGCCTTTGCCATCGTGCATCGCCCTGAACTCAATCTTTTTGAGCGGCCAGCCCTTCCGGGCCAGGGGTGGCATAGCTTTGTGCCCGCAGAGGATCGTCACCTTTCGTCCTGTTCGCAGCGACTCGTCCTTACGCGCAGGGATCAGGTCACGGATAGCGGCGGCCTCCCTGACATTGGCACAACTCTCCGCCATGGCTGTGGAGACTTCGTGGGCCTCGACGTGCACCGGGATAACTCGTGTGCGGTCGCGGTCCTTTGGGTGGCAGCGACCCTGCTCCGAGCCGGTTTGCTGCGCGGGCTTCGTCAGCCTGCCTTTGGGTCAGCGGCCTGGCTGGCTTCCAGGGTAAGCCTTTGACCGCGCTGCGCTCGTTGACGGGGTCCTCCAATCCCGAAGTTAGCTTACCCCTGCAAGAACCGTGTGAGACCCGCTGCAGCATGCTCGGGTGCATTCGGTAGCACGTGTCCAGGAGAACATTGTGGTCGTCACCCGGGGCAAGGGAGACGTGTGGGCGCTCCTTGACCGAGATCGTAAGCCCCATAGTTGCCGCTTGCTCGAAGACCACCGTGGGACACAACTGCTGGGCGTCTCCGACGACCGGGACCCTTGCGCCAGTGCGTGCCAGGAGCAAAAGCGAGGCAATAACCAGGGCCTCGGTAAACTGTCCTGCCTCACCCAGGACTCTTGGCATGATCCTGGGGCTGCCCTTGGTGTCCAGTCGGCGGCGAGCGCGTGGGCGGCGAGGGCCAGCTTGGCTTTGTCCAGCAGCCGCCGCTTGTGCCTGGTGAAGGCCATGGCCCCCGCGCCAGGGTCGAAAGGATGGTGCCCATGGGCTGTTTCTTAAGCACTTCCAAGGCTTGCTGGCATAACCTCGTCTAGCCGCTTGGCTTGTTTTGGCCTCTGCCAAATATTTGGCGGGCATGTCCGCCGCCTTGTTGGAGCCCGCAAATCGGTCCAGGACTGCTGCAGTTGTCCTCGTATTCCTTGTGCCAAGCGGCCAGTGTACCAAAAGGATCATGCACCCGAGAGACCTCGCGAGGACTGCGGTCTGAGCAAGCTTGAATTAGTGCCTGTCAAAGACGCCCTGGACGTGGGCGCGGCCTGGGGCTGGAAGAATCTTCTGGAAGACGTGTCCAGATGCGCCGGAAACAAACATGGCGCCGAAAAGCAAAGGGACACCGAACACCAAAGGGGCGCCAAAAACCAAGAGGGCGCCGAAAACCAAAGGGACGCCGAACACCCAAGGGAAGCCGAACGCCAAGAGAATCGCCGAAAACCAAAGGGGCGCCGAAAACCAACGAGGCGCCGATAAACCGAAACGTGGCCGAAAACGAAAAGGGGCGCCGAAAACCACAGAAGTTCCGAAAACAGAGAGGGCGCCGAAAACAAAAAGGGCGCCGAAAACCAAAGGGGTGCCGAAAACCGCAGGGGCGCCGAAAACCAAAGAGGCGGCGAAAACTAAAGAGGCGCCGGAAAACGAAGGGGCGCCGAAAACCAACGACGCCGAAAACCGAAAGGGCGCCGAAAAAACAAAGGGGCGCCGATAACCAAAAGGGCGTCGAAACCGAAAAGGCGCCGAAAACCAGACGCGCGCCGAGACCAAATACTGCCGAAAACCAAAAGAACGCCGACAAATAAAAGAGAGCGGATGACCAAAAGGGCGCCGAATACTTCGAGAGCGCCGAAAACCAAAGGGGCGCCAGAACCGAAGAGGGTGCCGAAAACCGACGATGCACCGAAAACGAAAAAGTGAGCAGAAAACCAGAAGTGGCACTGGAAATCAAATGTGCGCCGAAAGCCATTGGAACGCCGAAACCCAAACGAGCGCAAAACGAAGGAACGCCGAAAACCAAACGGGCGCCAAAGGCCATAGGACTGCCGACAACCAAAAAACATAGAAAACCACAGAAACGCCGAAAACCACAATTGCGCCGAAAATCAATGGGGCGCCGAAAACCTCAGAAGAAAAGTAGCTTCGACCCCCCCCTTCAGGCAGGGCCCTGCAGCCGGAAAAACCAACAGAAAAAGGGGAGGGGGAGCAGCTTCGGAACCCCCCCACCCCCTTTGGAAAGGGATGCCCTTGTTTACCACGGGCCCCGAAAAAGGAGGGGAGGGTGGGGGGTAGCTGCCAAGTCCCCCCCGCCCCTAGCGAAGGACCCCCCAACTACAGCATCCAAACAGAAGGAGGGGGGGTAGCTTCGGAAGCCGCCCCCCTTTGAAAGGGGAGCCTGGGCTGATCTTGGGCTCCAGAAAAGAAGGGGGGGCAGCTTGGAAGCCCCCCCCTCCTTTAGCCAGGGCCCCCGTAGCTCCGAAATACCCACAGAAGGAAGGGAGGGGGGTAGCTTCGGAAAACCCTCCCCTATTCAAAAGAAGGGGGTGGGGTAGCTTCAAGCTGGTGCCCCCCTTTTAAAGAACAGTGAGCCACGAGCGCGCTCTTTCGCACGTCCTCCTCCACCTCACCCTGCATTCCCCTGGCCTCACAATACATTTCTTTTGAAGTATCATTAAAGGCATATCCTCCTCCTCGTACTCTTCCTCCTCCTCCTTCTCAACGACCTAATACATTTTCCCTGCTCCCGCTCAGGCTCACTTTTCTGGTTTAATATTATACAGTCTTGTTGGTGATAGTCCAAAACCTTCGGGTGATCAAGAGGCCTTGGGGGGATAGGTCTAGCATTTGATGTGTGATTTGCTTCGTGCCAGCTTGGCAATGCGTGGTCTCCAAGTGGCTCATAGCACCCTGGTTGTACAATCAGTGTGCTACAATCAGTGTTTCGTGCAAGATATGTTACGACCCATATTGTGCAAGGCATGTGGTAACTAAGGAAAGCGGGATGAGCTAGAGTTTCCTGAAGACGCCCCGAACTTGGACGAGGCGCGCTAAGTAGGGATGGTGTTGCAAAACCTCGGACGCACTTCTTTCTTACCACTGTCAGGCGGATCTGAAATTTGGGGCAGGTTTAACGATGCTCCAGGAGGCTTGTGATGACTGAGCTCTGTCGGATACGTTTTCTGGGAGGCTTGGTCAGCCAAGATGGACCCAACTGCCAGTTTACACGTTTTCTTTTCGAATTCGCGCGCTGTGAGCGTCTACAACTAAATCCACAGCCAACTGAGAACTGCAATCGCAAGTCTGGTTCAGCCAAGACAGAATTTGGGTAACCTCTCAACGAAAACTGGCGCCGCCTGAGAGCCTCCTCCTCCCTCTGCCCTTCCTTCACCTCAACCTTCTCGTACTGTGGGCAAGCCGACTTGGACAATATCAAGTGACACCTTTTCCATCAAAGCACTCCGCCAGTTTCGACCCACCCTCTAGCGACAACTGTTTCGGTACTGGGCAAGACACAAATCAACACCGCCTACCACCAACACGCACGACAATTTCCTTCCGAAGTGGACAACCTGTATCATACATGTGTGCGCATGTGTATGGATCGGCATGTAATTGCTGCATGTTGCATGTCTGCTGTCTTCTCCTCGCTCTGCTCGCCTGGGCCTGCTCCCCACTGGGGATATTATTCCACGGCCTCGGTCGGAGCGCGACCATCGCCCGAGTTCAGCTCAGTCCGCACGCCCCGCTGGCTCACGAACGGCTGTTGATCCAAACCTCCGCGCTGGAGGGAGCTTGTTCGTGCGCTGCAGGGAACTTGCTAGTGGATCGGCGTGCCGTCGTCGCGTCGGCGGCGGCGGCCCGGGTGAAGCGCTGCGTCTTTCGGGCGGATGGCGTGTCGCTGCGCTCCGCAGGGCGGGGGGCTCGGAGAGGCTCGTGACGTCGACGCTTGGGCACTGGGACGTGGCTAGCGTGTTACGCCCAAGCTTGGTGGGCCCAAACTCTTGACCCCAAGTGCTACCAGACGCGCCGCGTGTCGCCTGGCCGCAGCCGCGCCCTGCCTTCCGCGCGGCGCCCTCGGGTGCCCGTCTCGACGCGGGCGTGGCAATCCGTCTGCGGCATCGTCCGCGTCGCACTGGAACAGTGAGCGCGTCTCGGCGGCGCTGGAGGACAGGGTGTGTGTGTGTGGGTTTCTGCCCAGCGGTCGGCTACGCCGATTGACGCCGCCAGGCTTCTCTGGGGGCCGATGGGCCGGCAGTTTCGGCTTCGCTCCCACACGGGGTGGTCAACTTGCTATTAGCCGTTGCCTGCCTTTGTGCTGCTTCACTCGCCGACTGCATCTGCGCCGTTTGTTGTTTTTTGCTTTTGCTTTTGCTGTTTATGACCTAGGGATGTGTTCCTCTTGGGAGCCAGATCTGTCTGCTTGGGGCCATCCGTCCGTGGGTCTCTGTGCCAGAGCTCGCCTCCTCAGGCTCCCTGGCAGGCTGGCGCCTCTGCGCTTGCCACCTCTGGCTGCTTTCCTTCGGCGGTTGCTGAGCTCGAGCGCCGACGCCCTCGTTCCCCTTTTGCAAGAGAACCCAGAATCGAATCGATGAGTCGGAACGGCGATCGAATAAATCGGATCGGCGGAAATCGGCAGCCAAGTCAGGAGAAGTCGAATCGGCGGAACTCAGCAGAATGGTGAAGCCTCGCTGAGAAATCGGAGCCTAAAACGGAATCCGAAGCCGAATCGAATCGGAACCGGAATCCATCGAAATAGAATCGAATCGAAACGGCAGAAGCGAAGCACAAACCCTGCCTTTTTGCCTCCCCTTGGCGCCCACTGGACGTCCTGGTCTGGCTTCCGCGTTCGCTTCGGCGACGGCGCGCCGTCAAGCCCGTGAAAAGTGCCGCTCGGAGCTCAGAGCGCAGGACGCGCCCGGGGCCTGCCTGCCTGGCAGAAGCGCGGCTGCTGCCGGCCGCGCACCCCTGCGGGCGCACTTCTCGAGTAGGGGATTGACTACAGAATTGATTTACCCGAAACTTGATTTTTCCGCCGCGTCCACGAACAAGGCGTATAATGCTCCGTGGATCCACGAGCGATCTGCGTATTCTCCGCAGGTTCGACGGAAAATCAACCTTGTGGTATAAATCAGCTCTATGGTTCACCCCCTACTCGAACTTTTGCCTCTGCTTTTTCGGTTCTTTTCCTGGTCCCTGGTGGCTGGCGGCGTGGTATCCTGAAAACGAAACACCAGGATTCCGCCACCTGCCCCGGCAGGCATGCCAGCAGAGTCCGCCCTGCGTGCCTCCAGGTGGGCTGCGCTTTGCCTACGCTGCCTGCTCTTTGGCCCGCTCTCGCTTCTCTTCTCTTTCTTTCGGGACCACGGCGCCACGCTCCTCCTCCTCCTCCTCCTCCTCCTCCTCCTCCTCCCTCCTCCTCCTCCTCCTCCTCCTCCTCCTCCTCCTCCTCCTCCTCCTCCTCCTCCCCCTCCTCCTATGTGCCCCATGTGCCCGCACCACCGCCACCCACCAGCACGCTGCTCGGCGAGCGTACCCGCCTGCAAAAATTTTGGCCTGGGCGCTAGGCGTTCTCTCTACTCCGGGTCTTTCCGGGGTTTTCCTTGCACGGGGCATGCTGTTTTCTTGTTTGTGCACGCCGAGCGCAGCCACCGCCTGCTTCTGCAACGCGACCCACACTGCGTGGTCCACCAATTTGCTACGCCATGTGGAATTAACGCCGAGCGTGGCCAGTCCGTATTAGCTTGTCGCTGCAGTGGCGCCACTCGGCCGCTTGAGGGAGTGTGTTACCGACGGCGCTGCTGGCGGCGCTGCGCCCGGTCGCCAGTCGTCGTCGTCGTCGTCGTCGTCGTCGTCGTCGTCGTCGTCGTCGTCGTCGTCGTCGTCGTCGTCGTCATCGTCGCTGCGCCGTCGTCGTCGTCGTCGTCGTCGTCGCAGGAGGAGGAAGAGGAGGAAGAGGAGGAGGAGGAAGAGGAGGAGGAGAAGGAGGAGGAGAAGGAGGAGGAGGATGAGTGCAGTGTGTGTGTGTGTGTGTGTGTGAACCGAAATCCTTTGCGTGAGTTGGCATCTGTGATCCGAGACCCGCTTGCTGGAGGTGGGCACGCCCTAATTGAGCAGAGCTCTGGCCCACCTGCAGAGAAAGAGAGGGAGAGAGAGAGAGAGAGAGAAAGAGAGAAGCAACATAGGCTCCATCTTGGCCCTCCTCCTCCTCCTCCTCCTCCTCCTCCTCCTCCTCCCCCTCCTTCTTCTCCTCCTCCTAAATCTCGTCCTCCCTACCCTTCCGCTCCCTCCCTACTCCTTTTCCTGCTGCTCATCCTCCTGCTACTGCTCCCCATTGTCCTCCTCCTACTCCTGCTCCTCTCCGCCCTTCCTCCTTCTCCTGCTCCCTCCTCCCTTACCCCTTCCTGGTCCCTCCCGTGCTCCTGATTCTGCTCCATACTCGCCGCTGCGCCCTGCCTGCTGGTGAGCCCCAGGACGGCCGCAGGCAGCCACGAGCAGAACTGCTACGAACGAGACATGGTTTGGTCCTGGAAAGCCATCCTCCCATCAAGCCACTTGTGCCTTGCCCAATCCACCCTGGCCCTCGTGCGACGCAGAATCGAATCGCACCGTGCCTCACGCCACCCGTGCCGCCGCAAACACGTGCCCGAAACAAGCAGCTGTGAACTGCGAGCGTGCCGCCCTCAGTGGCCTTCCGCAGCGCGGGCTTCCTCCTCCTCCGCCTCCCCCTCCTCCTCCTTTATTCCTTCCTTCCTTATAAGTAACTTCTCCCTGTCGCACCCCGAAGCCAGTTTTTAGGGCGGGCCAGGCGTTTCGCCTGACTTCCTCATTATTTACAACCCTGAAGCTTAACAACAATGACAACAGCTTCACGGACTGAGGGCGGGTGGTTTTCAACATGTGGCTCTCGCCTAAGCGCCGCGCGCATTCGTTTTAAACATGTGAATCACATATTCACGGATTGAGGGCAGGCCGTGTTCAAAATGTGACTCTCGCCTTAGCGCCGCGCACATTCGTTGACAATAATTCGCGGATTGAGGGCGGGTGGTTTTCAACATGTGGCTCTCGCCTTAGTGCCGCGCGCATGTGATGTAAACATTTGCAAGGGTTTCACGGATTGAGGGCGGGTGGTTTTTAACATGTGGCTCTCGCCATAGCACCGCGCACATTCGTTTACCACTTCACGGATTGAGGGCGGGCCCTTCTCAAAATGCGGCTCTCGCCCTAGCTCCGCGCACATTCCTTGCAAACAATGGCAGGAGTTTCAAGGACTCCCATGATCAGCGTACCGAGAATGGTGTTCTGGAAAGAGTCAGGATTAATAGGGTGCAACAGTTACGTTGCTTCGCTCTGCTGAAGTCTCATGAAGGGTGTTCTGGCACGGTTCAAGATCGTCAAGACGCAACACTCTGGTTCATCCGTGGCGTTGAAATCGCGAGAACATTGTTTTGGCATGCTTCGGGGTCTTCAAACGGTTGTCTTCCAACGAGGCAGTTCGGGTTTATTCCAACATTGTTGATGACTCTTGGGTTTCCCCTGGTCCTCCTCCTCCTCCTCCTCCTCTTCTTCCTCCTCCCCCTCCCCCTCCTCCTCCTCCTCCTCCTCCTCCTCCTCCATCTCCTCCTCCTCCTCCTCCTCCTCCTCCTCCTCCTCCTCCTCCTCTCTTCCTCCTCCTCCTCCTCCTCCTCCTCCTCCTACCCCTCCCCTTTCCCGAGAAAGTGTACAGCAAAGACTGCACGAAGATATGCCTCACGTACTGTTCAGCACGAAGAATGTCAGACTTGACCCAGAAGGATCACGAGGTGCATCTTCACTCCGCGATCAGTGACTACGTCTGCCCGAGCGGGGCCCCCAAGATCGATCAACGGACCTGTCTTGGGGTGCGCGCCCTGACCAGTAAGATCTCGAGGTGGATCCAGCCGTGGCGATGAGGGCCCAGGTGGAGACACGGGAGAGCAAAACAAGGCGTGAGAAACATCCTGATTTCCGCTGCGTTCCGCAACGCTTCCCCTGTTTCATCGACGCATCATCCGCACACCCGGCCGCAGGCGTCAACGAAGCCCGCGCGAATCGGCCTTCTGTCGAGAGCGATTCCCCTCGACGAGCCTTGGCCGAGAGAAAGGCGCTTGAAAAGGCGATTCACCATGGCAGGTCTTGACCGGCCTCGGTCCGCGCGCCAAGGTGGTATAATACGCTCAACCTGGTTCTCCGCCTCCTCCCTCTCGTCCTCCCCCTCCTCCCTCCACCTCCTCTTTCTTCTCCTCCTCCCCTCGTGTCCCTCCTCCTTCTCTCCTCCTTCTCTTCCTCCCTCCTCCAATCCTGCTTCTCGTCCCTTTCTCCTCCTACCTTCTCCCTCTCCCTCTCCTCCTCCAGCTCTTATTCTTTCTCCTCCTCCTCCTCCAGATCCTCCTCCCCTCCTCTGGAGACAGGGATCCGAGAAATACCCTGGATCCAAACTAGGGATGCGGAGCGGCACTCGAAGCGAGGACCCTGGGGCCGATGGGCTTGGGGCCAACGTTCGGTCTCCGGGACCGATGCATGTCTGCAAACGCGGAAGGTAACGGTCCACCGCGGTGAAGCAAACTACGATTCGGCCAAGAACTCACGTACACACGCGCGCATGCGCACATTCGCGGGCCACTGAGCGATAAACCGGCCGGCGATAAAACGCTGTCCACTGCGATTCGAGTTAAGAAATAGCGTCGGGCATTGCGTCAAACGATGGGGGCCGCATCGCGCTTGCTGTGCCGCTGTGGAATGCAGGCTGCAGGAAAAAGCCTCAGGCATGTCGGCCTGAGGTAGGAGGAGGGATGATGACGATGATGATGATGATGATGATGATGATGATGATGATGATGATGATGAGGAGGAGGAGGAGGAGGAGGAGGAGGAGGAGGAGGAGGAGGAGGAGGAGGAGGATGAGGAGAAGGAGGAAGAGGAGATGGAGGAGGAGGAGGAGGAGGAGGCAAGGTTCAGGACTTGAAGCCTTTGCGCTGCGAGCAACGGCTCAAGCTGGTATGGTCTGGGATCCTCACCTATAATGCACCAATAGGCCACCCTGCCTGTGTATGGAGGTCGCCTCGGGCTCGGACTTCGGCCCTGGACCTGCTCCCCCAACCGCTGCCGGTATTCGGGTTCAGATGGCGCGACGTCGGGCAAGAAGGTATCCAGCAAGAGAGCCGCGGAAAATGCAGGGAAGGACGCGACAGTGCAGCGGCCTAGCCGCAAAAAAACTGCGCTCAACAGAAGAGCGGGGCGCGACTGCCTCTCGATGTGCGCTGCAAGGTGGAAGCTGAAAAATGAAGCCTTCTGGCAAACCGGCATGAGGTGACAAGACTCAGGACTTGAAGCCTGCGATCAGCGGCCCAGGTCGGCCGGTTTGGGAGTCTAGTCGATCACTGTCCAGCGCAACGACTTAGGCGCGCACGGGGGCGGCGACGCAGCTGGGGGTGCCTCGGAAACCGCGGGGAAGGATTGCGGAGAATCAAAGCGCGCACCCGCCCACGCGCAGGAAGCAGGAGGTGTGAAGTGAAGAGTAAAACGAGGCACCAAGGACGCGCCGGCGGACTCGGTGCACGATGCCGACGGGAGAGCTGCGCGCCCGACATTCTGCCGCTGTGCTGCAGAGCGGCGAAGGTGGGATCCATCCGGAAAGCCAAGGAACGCAAGGTAATGCGCAGCTACATAGCGGCCCAGTGTGGCAAGGTCAGACGCCACCAACGGAGGAGCCGCCGAAAACGTAGAGAAGACACCGCGAACGGTAGCCACTCGGACCCCCAAGCCGAGAAATGCCCGAAGGCGGGGGGACGCCTCGGAGAGGGCGTGGATACAAGCGAGTGCAGATGCTGGACACGTTGGCTCACTTTTATCGCAGCGACTTGTCACTAAGCCGCGGTCGAGGCAACCGAAGGGCACTGCTGGGCCGACTTAGGCAAGACAGGGGCGGAGACAGTGGCACACAACGCACGGTCAGGACAATCAGGAAGCCGAGTCAAGCCTGGACAAGGAGCTCACCCGGCAGGGCAGCCGTGAGCCATTGGCTCCTGGAGGGCGGAGCGCCCTGGCCAAACGCCGCGCCAGGAGCTGGAGGGCTCGTCCAGGTCTTCTCGGCCCGCGGCGTGAGACAGGAAGCGCATCTCCTGGACCAGCGGATGGCTCTGGGTCCAGCCCGCCGAGGCTGTCGTCGATCTCTCCCGACCCCGGCAACCCGCACACCGCCACCCTCTGGAGAGCTCGGCGCGGTGACCAGCTCGCCGCGGATGGTCGCAGAGACGAAGCCTGCGCTGACAGGCGACGGGGGCTCTGGGCCGATGCCGAAGGTGTCCCTGGTGACCTTGAACACGATCTGGCAGATGGCGCACTCGGCAAGGAGACCGACCAAGCCCAATGGGGGAATAAGCTCCCCCGCCACCGGCACACGAGGAGTGAATCGGTATTCGGACGTCGCTGGATCACCACGGGGAAGCGGGAAATGACGCACACACACACACCAAACACACACACACACTCTGATTTGTGCCTGCGGGCTACGGTGAGAGCATTGAATAAACAACTATTATACTCTCGGAGGCGAACCATACTGCGGAGAAGCGGGCCAGCGGAAGAGCAAGAAATAACATGCACAACACGCAGGGCATGCGAAAAGAAAGTGTCCGCTTCTGCGCCGAACCCAGCCACCACTGCAGGAGCGAAGCAAAGGCAGCAGAAGTGAACAAGGGGAACGCCAGAGCTGGCTGCAACGACAGACCATATACACATTTCCCCTGCCGCAGCGACAGACCGACGGCTGTTCAGCGATTCGAGGGATGCGCAAATTGAGGTGCAGGCGAACTTCAGTCGGCCGAGCTCGGAACACTTCTGTGAAGTCCTGGGCCAAGGTCAGGAGCAAGTGGCCACGCACAAGAGCGAGAACAGGGACGAGCATGTACCGCACGCACGTTTCCTCCAGCGCGCTGATGGGGTACAATCAGCGGTTCAC
>CAUYUJ010000394.1:105000-107500 GCA_963575745.1 Prorocentrum cordatum
AAGAGTTGGAGAAGAAGTACGAGTAGGAGTAGGAGTGGGAGGAAGAGGAGGAGGAGGAGGACGAGGACGAGGAGGAGCAGGAGGAGGAGGAGGAGGAGGATCAGAACACGTAGGAGAAAAGGTAGTAAGGAGGAGAAGGAGGAGGAACAGGAAGAAGGGGAGGAGAAAGAAGCAAGAGGCGCGAGCGATGCCACACGAAGTGAGAAAACATAAAAGCAGGATGAGACGATCGAGGCAGGAGATGAACCAGAGGGCAGATGCAAAAGGAAACAAGATACTAACACAGGATCAGGACATGGAGAAACAGCCACAGACGAACAACTGAGACAAATAGGCATGAAATCAAGACACGAAAAGGAAACCGAAGCAGGAATGTGCAACGGGACAAACAGTACGCAGGAGGAACAGACGCCACGAGAGCGAGATAAGATGATGGGAGTAGCCAACAAACTTCGCAACTACGATCCGCCCGAGAAAAGTCCCCGAGCGGCATCGCCCGAGCAAATTTTGTCGCGCGGCTTCGCCAAAACGGTTTCCCCCATGGTTATCTCCTGGTCGGCCTCACAATTTTCTGCCTCCCCCCCTGGACGGTTTCGCCCTGGACGGTTTCGCCCAGGACAATTTCGCCCGGGACGGCTTCTCTCTGGACGGTTTCGCCAGGACGGTCTCGCCCGGGACGGTTTTGCCCGGGACGGTTTCGCTCAGGACGGTTTCGTCCTGGACGGTTTCGCCCAGGACGGTTGCGCCCAAGACGGTTTCGCCCAAGGGCTGGTCGGTTCCGCCTGGTCGGTTTCGCCTGGGACGGTTTCACCCAAGGAAGTTTCGCCCGGGACGGATTCGCCCGGTCTTTTTCGCCTGGTCGGTTTGGCCCGTTCGGTTTCGCCTGGTCGGTGTCGTCCAATCGACCGGGGGCAATTTCGCCCAGTCGGCTTCGCCCGAACTCATTTCGCCCAGTGACGGGTTCGCCCGGTCAGGTTTCGCCTGGGAAACCTTCGCCTCCACAATTTTCTCGCCCTGCCAATGCTTTCTTTTGGGGTCGGCAAATGGCGTAAACCTCTTGCGCTTTCCACTACTCGCAAAGAAACTGCTCGCAAATGGACTGGATCCGCCGAGGGGAACTCGCGATCCATTACATCGAGGCAGACTTTGGTTTTTCGGACGTCTGCGAGTAGGCACTGTGGGAGTAGTGGAACGCGCTCGGTAACTCTTGAGCTAGAGCAACCGAAATATCGTGAGAAAATCAAACGCGCACATTTCTGTCCGCCAGCCAAGTGGCACCCAAATCGACCTCAGCGCCAGAGACGGGCAGCGTCGTGGCCAACTGCCAACCTGCGCCGAGGTCGGCGCTCGAGAATGGAAGCGGACCCAAGAAGGGGCGGGGGGCATCAGTAACGAACCGTGCACGTGCCCGCCAAGACACACACACACACACACGCACACACACACACAACACACGCAACGCATCACACACACCACACACACATACCACGCACACACAACACACACACACACACCAATACACACCACACACACCACACACCACACACACACACCATACACACAGCACACAATCTTTACTTCCCGGCCTGCTGATCCAACCCAGCGAAGCGAACTGCGGGGTGCGCTCTGGGAAATTATCAGCAAGCCTTGTCGACGGAGGGCAGCCGGCGTGGGGCTGCACTTGCAGAAACAGCGGTGGGCGTACACGGCGTCATGCAATGCTGCGCGCAGACTCGTGTGGGCCAAGAGACACGCACGCGCACATCCCTGCATTTGTTCCACGTCCCTGTCAAGCAGCAACAGCAAACCGACGAAACAAAACAAACATTCGATGAACAACGACAGATGGAGGAAACAAGCAACCATGAAAATCATAAATAATGTTCTGCGCCCCTGCTTGTTCTGTCCCGCTCCCTTCCCCTCCTCCAGTCCCGTGTCGCCTGCGGGGCCGAGCCTACCCTTGGCACTGGCCAGGACGGTGCGTTGGGTGCTGCCAGAGGTGTTCCTGGCCCGAGGAGTCCTCAGGAGTTCCGGGGAGCTCCCCTCCAGAGCACCCCTCACGAGTCTCAAATGGCCCAACGGGGGCTCAAAAAAATGGCTCCCCAGACGTCCGGCGCTCCGATTTCTTCGATGCGTGGACCCCCATCGGGTCTGAACCACTTCCCTAAGGTCGGCTTTCACTCCCGAATAGTTTTTTGACGGGTCCTGGGGCCTTGGGGAACCCCGGCCGCTCTAATTTTTCTGGAGCCTCGGATCTCGGGGTCGAACAGCTGGGGGCACCTCGGGCCAGGGCATGTCCCCTCACTGTCACATTTTGGATGACAAATGACAAACGTAGTCGAACATGTTAGCCAGCGTGGACCCAAAACAATAGTTTTTTTTGCAGTCTATGTGGTGCCGTGTATGCGATGCGATCGATGTGATGCACTCTATGCGGTGCAAACTATGTGGTGCACACCGTGTGGTGCAATCAGCGCGGTGCAATCATTGCAGTGCAGTC